>JANHAO010001922.1:0-32186 GCA_026873985.1 Saraca asoca | reverse complement strand
TTTTCACTTCCATCCTTCACCATGACACTCCCATTTCCACTCTGTCCCTCCTCTTGCCGTGGCTCATCCCGTCGTCTGGCTTTGACCGGCAGAGGTACGCGACGCGTGGTTCCTGAGAGAAATCGGGGCTCCGACAGATTCTGTCGGAGCCTGGATAACCCGGTCGCAGCAAAATGGGCAGAGAGCCGGTACCTGAGGATGGTGGGAATTCTGAGTCCAGAGGAGAAAGCCATTGACGAATTGGAATGAAAATTAGGGTTTTGAAGTAGAGAGGATTTCATAGAATTTCCATTGGATAGTGAAAATTAGGTTTTAGGGTTTTAGTTTTTTAGCAGTGAGTGAAGTAGTAGCAAAGAGAAGATACTACAAAACCCTAGGCTGGGGTTTCCCGCTTCCTTGTCTTAGCGCGCGAAGTTCGGGTTTTGGATGATTGTAGCGCACGGTGACGTGAGTGGATGTTTGTGTGACAACAGTTTTCCTTAGCTTTCCTTCCTTTTCATTTGGTACAAATATATATTAACCGCTAAGTTTGAATGGGTGGAAAAAATGATACATAAATTTTTAAATTTTATGTATTATCTTCTAAATTTTTAAGAAAAGTAAAATTATTTGTATTGTTAAAATTGACAAGAATGATATATGTGAGCTATTCATAACTTTGGATATGACTTTCAGTCTTCATTTCTTTCATATTAAGTCATCATTCAATTTGATCAAAAAAATATAAATTTTATATTAAAATTTTTGTAGAAAACCAAAAAGGATCAAAGATCTTGACGTTTGAAATTGTTTTTAAATTTGAGATAAGTTTTTCAGATTTTACTATACTGAGATCATATCAATTTGTGCATTATTTAAAATTTTCTTCTTTTTTTTAATAATATATATTAATTTTGTAAATGATACAAATTTCTTTTAATTTTTGTTAAATATATTTATTGAAATTGTATTTTGTTTTGTAAGTAAAATTTTTGGATTTGAAATTGAAATAAGATTAAGAATTTTTGTGTTTCATAAAAAAAATAAGAGAATTTTATTTTATTTCTTCTAAAAAAAAGTATAAATAGAGTCACTCATATTATTTTATTAACAAAATAAAAAAATATTAATTCAATTTTATTTATTTAATTATAAATGGTGGCTTTCATCTTATAACACGATTAATTGCAGAAAAAAAACTTTGAGGTCATGAGCGCTACCTCAATTACTTTTTAACAACATAAATAATTGTATTTTTTCTGAAAATTCAAACAGTAATATACAGAATTTTAAATTATCTGCCCAAACTTGATAAGATAATCTATAGTTTTTCCTCTTCTTTTTGTTAACAAGTAACAAATATGAGAGATAACCTAAGATTTTCAACCCTGTAGTGTTATTTTTAACTCCTATTTTTTATTTTTGTTTTTATATTTTCTTAAAATAAATTGGATCCACTGTAAACCTCAAATGTTTTATTGAAAATATGATATTTTTCCGTTTATTTTTTAATATGGATCAATGTTTATTGTTTTTAACTAATATGTGCCACTTTTGAAAACTTTTTATTATCAATTAGCAGAGGTTCAAAACATATTTCGAATCTCCCTTAATTTTTAAGCATATGGGCCTTTTTTTTTCTGTTTGTTCCTTTTTTTTTGCCAATTGAATGATTTCTCCCGAATAAGCTCATATTAAAATTTAAAATTAATGAAAAAATTTAAAATGATGACTCGTAAAAGAATTAGGCCAATTTGAAAATGTCTTTAGAAATTATGTTATTTAGGTAAAAAATGCAAAATCAAATGGGTAATTTTTGTACTGTATTTTTCAAATAATTTAACAAAAGACAAAAACCAGGTTTTTAAACCCTACAAAAAATAATTTCAATCCTCCTCATTCAGGTGTTATTTCATAAAAGAAAACGTTTTGAGCTTTGCGTAAAAGTTGTAACTTGTAAGTCTTAAACACATCTTTTTCGAATTGATACGATAGAGAAAATTATCAATAACACATATGTGCTTCATTTTCATAAATATGTCAATTCTTTCAATCTTACTTTCAAAATAATTAAATTAAAAAATTAAAATAATTACTTTTATAAGATAAGTTTTATGTCTGAAAATGAATGCTAAAAATTATTTTTGAAAATGTTTTTATTTAAATGTGTTAAAGTGAATAGTTTAAAAGTATTATCGTATTATATGAAATGTACCTATATAATATCATAATTAAAAATTAGAAACATGTTTACTTTAAAGCTTGATTTATTATTAATTAAAAACCAAAACAATAGAGAGTTATAAGTTTGTTGACGATAGATTTTGGTTCAATCTGAATTTGATCAACGGAGGAGATTCTTTAAAGACCCAAACCGTTCTCCAATTGCCGAGGCAAGGAAAGAATGTTGAATGGCAGGAGGAAAGGGGGAGAAAGGGTAGAAGAAGTACACAGAGTTTAACATAGTTCAGCCAAATCTGAGCGACACTAGACTCTATGTCCACGGAGGTATTTTTCTTGTATTGAAAAATGTTTACAGAGCTTTTGATATAGCTTCCGGTAGAATTTCTGCTAGTTTCTTATAGATGCTTGTCTTTCTTCCTCTCCCTTTTACAATGGTTCAAGCCCCCCATTTATATGAACATGGAGAGGTAAAAATGGGACTAAATTAACTGTACATCTGTTACATTAAATATTAAATGTACAAGACTATCTAAGGTACTAGGGACTGGCTTCTGCAAGCTTCCTTCTGCAAGTGGGGCCTGCTGGCTGTATTTGTAGGATAGTAGTGCAAGTTGTTTATTGGCTTTATGCTTGACTTTAGTGAGCTTTCAGCTGGATGAGGCCATGTTGTTGCGGGCTTGAGCTTGCTCATCAAGAGTGTGGCTGGTGTCTGACTTCGAGCTCGTTGGTCCCATGAACTCAGGGATTCTGCGAGTTGAGGGCCTCTATATAGCGATCTGGTGAACTCGTTGCTGGGTCAGATCTAGCTTTCCCTGGGTCTCACCAACCTTCTGCTCAGTTCTAGTTTCTACTAATATCATTAGCCCCCCAACTCTCAGTTCGTTTTGCAAGCTGGGAGTTAGACTTTTGTTGGGAGGACCATGTGTAGCGGTGACATATCACAAGTTTTTGTCTTGTACACTTGCTTCCCTTTGTGAGCTGCTTCCTAGTGAGCTGGAGCTCTGTGATACTCCGAGAACTTTATGGATATGTTTTATGGTCGAGCCCTTATCCGACCCATTCCGATTCTAAGTCTGGGAGAAGTTCCTAATGTTAGCCATAGGTGATTGTGCAGTTAAAGTCTTTCAAACCACCCTTGTCATTTCGTTTCTCCAGGTCAAATGTGTATTGTGGCTATTGGTGCGCTGCCCTCATTTTCCTTCAAGCCATTTAATGAGAGTAGTTGGGGATTCCCTTCCGGATCCTTCGGCTCGTTCAGGATGAGCCTATTTAAAGCACGGGAAGTTTACTTTTTTTCTTAAAGAGTGTTCAAATGGCTGTTTCAAATAAACCCCCTGATATCTTGATGTTCTGCCTTGTGAGTGAAGCGTGTATGGTCTGCTGCATAAGGAGATTTGAAGCCCACACTTTTCCTATAATGTGAAGGGATCTCATGCAGTTCTCAGATTATGTCATCATATTTGTGAGGTTTCTCCTTTTCTACCACTCCGGTGGGTTTTTTCAGATTTTCTCACCTCCAGGAGTTAAGGCTGGAGGAAGAAAACTGAGGGCTTAAGCGGGTCGATGGACTTTCAATTGGTTTAGGCTCTTCTTTCGGTGGCTTGCCTTCTGATTAAGAGCTTTCCTCTTGCGTGCCAATCCTTCTTCCAAAGTAGCGGGCTATTATTATTATTATTATTATTATTTTTGAGTAGTTTTTCAGACTTGTATCTTAGCTCTTGGTAATTTATATGTACCTTGCTGAGGCTTTTTGTTGAATAAAATCTTCCTCTTCTCTTTTAATGCTCAACTGTTCTATCTTGTAATTCTTAGACAACAAATGTTAATTCTGTATAGAAATAATCAAGTAACTAGTTGGCAATACCTTTGATCAATCAATAAATTTGGCTTGAACATAAATAAGTAATATGCGAACAAATTAAAAGGCACTAGGGCATGTAGTCGCACAGGAGTTGCGAGATTTAGTTTGCATGATAGCTATGAAATTCAGTTCGTATGATAGCTACGAAATTCAATTCGCATGATAGTTGCAAAGTTAATAGCTACAAAGCTCAGGTCGCATGATAGCTGCAAAGTTCAGGTTGTGTGCATAAGGTGGCTAAGAAAGTTACTCGTATGCATAATAAGGTTGTTGCATGCATACAGTGGCTAAGAAAGTTGTTCGTACGTGCGAGTCTTTAACTGTATACATGCGCACGATGGCTAAGAAAGTTGCTCACACGCATGATAAGGGTTGCAACACATGGTGGCTAAGAAAGTTGCTCGTACGTGTAGTAAAGTCATTGCGTGCACACGGTGGCTAAGAAAGTTGCTCATACGTGCGAGCTTTTAATTGCACACATGTACATGATGGCTAAGAAAGTTGCTCGTACGTATGGTGAAGGTTGCAATGTATGGTGGCTAAGAAAGTTGCTCGTATGCATAAGCTTTTAATTGCACACATGCACATAGTGGCTAAGAAAGTTACTCATACGCATGGTGAGGGTGTTGTGTGCATGCGTGGCTAAGAAAGTTGCTTGCATGCACAAGCTTTTAGATCGCATGGAAGCTACAAAGTTTGATCACATGAAAGCTGTGAAGTTCAATCGCATGATTGAGGAGCTTGGTAGTAATTTGAGGCTTGATTTGTAAAGCATGTATCTCTTAGAATTTCAAAGTCGAGTCAAACATTTTCCAGAATTTCTCAAAAATAACCTACATGGACGAAGCTACAAAAAATTTGGAATGTTTTTACCTATCGAGTTACAAGTTCAGTATATAGTTCTTACTATAGCTAGTTGCTCCTGTTCGGGATCTCGTTGGGGTCGAGGAGGCTACTATGCCACAGGTCGTAACACATATCCTCTCAGATGTCCTCTTTTAATTAGATCCTCAATGGCATCCCTGAGAGCTCGGCAATCTGAAGTGTTATGTCCCACTTTATTGTGGTATGCATAAAATTTGTTCGTGTTCCTGCCCACACAAGATACCCTTAAGGGAGCAGGAGTCCCAAAGCCCTCTTTATTCCTTTCTGTTATATAGATTCTATCAGGAGTGTCTAATAAGATATTGTAGTGCTCGTTGTGAGCTAACTACTGAAGTCATTCGGCCTTGGCCTTCTTTGTGAGCCAGGAGTTGGGGACACTTTTCACATCCTCACTATTATTTTTTCTCTTACCCAGACCCGAGCTGACCGGTTCGGGTTTGTTCATACCAAACATCTCTTCCCACCTGATTTGTATGGCAACACAATCATAGAATTCTCCCAAGTCCATTATCGGGGATTTGTATATGCTTTTATACAGCTTGCCATCTTTACGAAGTCAATAGATATCGCTGTCAGAATGCTTTCATTGGACGGGCTTTCCATACTATCGATCTCACATCCAAAACAGGCAATGTAGTCCTTTAGAGACTTATGCCTGTGCTAAAAGATCATGGCGAGGTGGTAAGAGGGTGCAAGCTGCCTCTTCAACACCTTGTAGTAGTCAAGAAACTTTTACTGACATTCTTCCTAACTATTGATACTGCGGGCAGGGAAATTCCTAAACCAGTCTCGTGAGGTATCCCCTAGGGTGATGGGAAAGACACAACACTTGATCAGAGGGTTACTTGTTTGGAGATCCATCTAATCGTTAAACATATCCAAGTGATTGTGCAGATCGCTATTTCCATAGTAAAGCATGAATGTGGGAATTTTGAGTTTCCAAGGGAGGGGCTCTATTTCGATCTTCCTGGAGAAGGGAGTTCGTTCCTTGGCATACCCTTGATCGCCTCAAGTTCGAGGATGCACCTTTAGTTGTTTCACCCTTTGGAATAATTCCTCTACCATCAATGGCGATCCCTCATACTTTTGACTGGAGTCCTAGTGACTTCTCGTATCCTCCTCGTCGTGAGGGAAACGGTCCGAGATGTTTTCGCGACTGACTTTGTTTGAAGTTACAGCTCGTTACTGCTGAGGGATGATTCCAGGTGTGACAAACTCCACTTGTCTTTGCACGTTTTGAGCCTGTGCCTGAGTTAGCATTTGAAATGCTTTAGCCATCTTCTTCATCAAGCCTTCGAATGCATCTTGGCACTAACGCCATGCCTGGGCTTCGTCGGCCTGGTTGACAGTGATGCCGGGTTGATAATGAACCTGGAAGGCCAGACCGTCAGCAGTTCTAGCGGTAGAGGAGCTTACAGTGTGACCTTCCAGTCGGTTGGTGGCAACATCTGACTTCCTAGTGGCCTTTCCTCTTGCCATTTCGACTTGAATGGAGTCAATCAGAGGGAGAACCAGAGAACAGAAGGGTCCCACTGGGCGTCCCAAAATGTTGACAGTGGATTTTGGTTCAATTTGAATCTGGCTAATGGAAGGGGTTCTTTGAGGACCTGAGCCATTCTCCGATCGCCAAGGTGAGGAAAGAATGTTGAATGGCAGGAGGAAAAGGGGAGAAAGGGGAGAAGAAGTACACATCGTTTAATGTGGTTTGGCCAACTTTAGGCGAAATCGGACCTTACGTCCACGAAGGTATTTTTATTGTATTGAAGAAATGTTTACAGAGCTTTTGATATGGCTTTTGGCAGAGTTTCTACTAGTTTTTTATATTCGTTCGTCTCTCTTCCTCTCCCTTTTACAATAGTTCAAGCCCCCCATTTATAGGAACATGGAGGGGTACAAATGGGACTAAATTAACTGTACATCTGTTATATCAAATATTAAATATACAAGATTACCTAGGATATTCTGGACTGGCTTCTGCAGGCTTCCTTCTGCAAGTGGGGCCTGCTGGTCATATTTGTAGGATAGTAGTGCAAGTTATTTTTTGGGTTTATACTTGACTTTAGTGAGCTTTCAATTGTACGAGGTGTGTTGCTACAGGCTTAAGCCTGCTTGTCAAGAGTGCGGCTAGTGTCCGACTTTAAGTTTGTTTGTCTAGCGAGCTCGAGGATTCTACGAGCTGAGGGCCACTATATAACGATCTGGCGAACTCATTGTTGGGTCAAATCTAGCTTTTCCTGGGTTCTCACCAGCCTTCTGCTCAGTTCCAGTTTCTAGTAATACCAAAGTTTAATTACAATTTTTTATCACCTAAAATACAAATCGATTATTTTTTCCCCTTAAAAACAAAATTTTATTTTGATCCTCCAAAACTAGAATCAAATTAATTTTAATCCAAAATCTAACTTCGTATGAAGGTGAATAGTAATATTTAATTTAATTACATTTTTATCTCTTAAAATATAAATTAATCACATTTGATCCCTTTAAAATCAAAATTCTATTTTCATCCCTTAAAACAAATAATAGTAATAATAATTTATTTTCTATTTCATGAAATATTTATTTAAATAAAAAAATATAATTTAATAAGAGAGAGTAAATAATTTAATAATAAAAGGTAAAGTCTCAATAAAAATTAAAATTAAAATATATATATCGATATAAAGAATGATAGGAACTTAATTTTTAAAAATTAATTAAGATTTCATTTTTTTTATTTCTATTTATCAAGTTTCAAAAACTCATATGTAAAAAAATAATGATAAAAAAACAATAAAATCTCAATAAAAAAATTAAAATTTACATTAGAAACTTATAATATATATAATAATATAAACTTATAATAGATATATTTTTTGTACAGAAATATAGATTTTAAAATAATGAAAACTTATAATGGATATAATTTTTTTTGTAAAAAAATATAGATCTTAAAATAATACAAGTTTATAATAGATACAATTTTTTCTATTATTACATCTATTACAAGTTTTTAGTGTAAATTTTTATTTTTTATTAAGATTTTTCCATTTGTTTATTATTATTTTTTTACCTAAGTTTTTGGAATTTGATAGACAGAAATAAAAAAAATATTAATTAATTTTTAAAAATCAAGTCCCTATCATTGTTTTTATATGTAATATATGTTTTTTAATTTACATTCTTATTTTTAATTGATACTTTATTTTTTATTGTTAAAATATTTATTCTCTTCTTAAATTATATTTTCTTATAACTAAATAAATATTTCATGAGTTAGTGAATAAATTATTATTATTATTATTATTTGGTTTTAGGGGATGAAAATAAAATTTTGATTTTAAGAGGATTAAATGTGATTAATTTGTATTTTAAGGATACCAAAAATATAATTAAGTTGAATATTAATATTTACTTTTGTTTCTATTTGGATGGAAGTTAGATTTTAATGAAAATTGATTTATTTTGGTTTTAAAGATTCAAATAGAATTTTATTTTTAAAAGGATCTATTATGGGTATTTTTGGAATCACACCAATAGGCTGGCAAAAGCCTAACGGACAAATTCAACTAATGAAAAGTCCAGATCACTCAGGATTGAAGTCACTTGATCAAGTGTTTAACTCACCAAAAGGTGACTTCACGTGTAGCTTCAGGTCATTAAAGATAAGCCATAGCTTGCTGATCTTGGCTCTAAAGATAAGCTCTAGCCCGTAAATATCATCTCTAAAGATAAGCTCTAGCCTATAGAATGAGACACAGCTTCTCAGTCATCTTTCAGAAAGCTCACTGTGGTTAAACCTAAGGAGGGATCAACTTGCGGATATCAACTTGTAGACATCAACTTACAAGAATTAACCTATAATTAATTTATTATTATTCTTTCCTTTTTTTGAACTACAATTTTAACACCTAGCAACTATAAATAAGGATTGATATCATTGTACAAAGGAGAGCAATTTTAGACTAAGAGGATCTTTAGAGAGAAAATAATACTCTGGGAAAATAGAGAGAACTTATAACTCTATAAAATATAGAGATCAAACACCCAATAAATACAAAAACTATGCCAAATAGATAGAGAAATACAATAATCATGGACGTAGGGGGTCAATCGACTTTAGCTGAACCACGTTAAAAATCTCTGGTGTCTCACTACTCTTCCTCTCTCTCCTCTCTCACCTTTTTCATACTATTAGTTTGCAATTTAGGGTAACAGAACCTGAGTTGATTGAAATCACATGTCAATAGGATCAAAAGCAATTGATTTATATTTTAGAGGACAAAAAATTTAATTAAGTCTAAATTATAAAAAAAATGCCAATTTCATCGATTCATTTATCTACCATTGTGCATTCTGCTGTACGTACTGTTGACGATAAAATTTGATTAACCCAAGTTCTGAACCCTAAGCTGCAGAATGAATATAAAAAGGGAGAAAGAGAGAAAGAGGAAGAACAAAGAGACACCAAAAGATTTTAACGTGGTTCAGTTAAAGTCAGTTTGACCCCTACGTCCATAGCTTTTATTACTCTTTACTTAGTGTTTTGTATCTAATGATTGTATATCTCATATACAATGATTTCATCCCCTTTTATAATGGTTGGGAGGTTACAGTTTGAATATAAATCTATAACAGATAAGTATTATGATTTAATTAGGATTATATAGTAGATCAGGATAGATGGTTATAATAGATTCCTGCCAGAATAGGAGACTAGACGGACTTTCTTAATGGTTAAGAATGCTTTCCATAAGCTACAAGCTAAGCTTGCTTTCATGACCTAAGGTTACTACTTTGACCCGTGTTGACCAGCGACTTTAGCTCGTATTTAGCAACCTGGTGTCTTGGTCTGATGGCCTTAATCCAAATGAGCTGGGTCTTTATTAGTTGAGTTTGTCTATTGGGCTTTTATCAGCCCGTTTATGCAGTTACAAATAATACCCATAACATTAGCCCCCAGCTCTTAGTGCAATTTGTAGACTAGGAGTTGTAGTTTGTTGGTAAAAGCTGGAGATTGTGATCAGTTATACTACTATTTGAACTTCTATTCTGTCGTTTCATCTACCTATGTCATTATTACTACATTGAATGCGTATACCTTTTCACAACTATTAGTGTAGTAATGATTGAGCCTTATTTTTCACTAAACCATTGGATTAAGGGTAATTGATCAATCCTTCAAGTTATTCTAGCTATATAGGGTGAAGAGAACCTTTTCTTTTTAGAAATTCAGTGCTTCATTTCTTGCTTCCTAGGGTTTAGTGACCTAGTGGACTTATTGGTTAAGTTCCCTATATTTTCAATGATCTGGGTCTTCAGTGTGGTGATCCAAGTTGTGTATGGCCTACTGCATAAGATTCAATTCCTCTCTGAGGATTTTAGGAAGTTTTATACAAATCTTGGATTATTTTCTCACAATAGTGCTAGTGAGTTTAGTTTATTTACCTTAAATCTCTCGCTCTTTCACAAGACAACCCCAATTTTTAGTTCCTCAAGATGCACCCGTAATGATGTAGTTAAGGGACAAGTTTTTGTCTTAGGGAAGGATTAAAAAGTTACTTGAAAGTGATCTGATGATCAAATGGTGTACGACTTACTTCATTAGGGATTCAGTTTCTGAAAGTTAGCCTTCTAAGGCCATGATGGCTGTAGACTTATTTTGATTTGCACTTTTGAACATATGTATATTCACCCCGTTGAATGAGGTTTTAATGAACTTTTTGTAATATTTTCGTTTTGTCCAAGCTTACGTCAAGTACAATGAATAGATTCAATGTATTTTCATCTAGTCAAAGTATGGTGCACGAATCAAGTGCCTAGGTTGGTCATGCTACGACAAGTTTGTTACTCAGTGGGTGGCATGAATGTAATATCAAGTAGTAGGTTACATGTGGTGCCAAATAATAGGCCGCATACAATGCCAAAAAGTAGGTCGCATATGGTGTCAAATAGTAGGTCGCATGTGGTGCCGAATAGTTGGTCACATGCCGTGCCAAAGAGTAGGTCATATGCGATGCCGAATAGTAGGGCACATATGGTGATGAAGAGTAGGTCATATGCGATGCTGAATAGTAGGTCACATACAGTGCCAAAAAGTAAGTCATATACAGTGCTAAATAGTAGGTCGCATATAGTGCCGAATAATAGGTCATATGTTGTGTCAAATAGTTGGTTACATGTGGTGCTAAAAAGTAGGTCGTATACGACGTTGAATAGTAAGTCACATACAGTGCTAAATAGTAGGTCACATAAGGTGCTAAATAGGTGGTTGCATGCAGTACCAAAGAGTAGGTCGTATGCAGTGCTGAATAGTAGGTTGCATGCAGTGCCAAATAGTAGATCACATACGGTGCCAAAGAGTAGGTCGTATGCAGTGCCAAATAGTAGGTCACATACAGTGCCAGAGAGTATGTTGAATGTGGTGCCAAATAGTAGGTCGTATACAGTGCCAAAGAATAGGTCCTATATGGTGTTGAATAGTAGGTCACATACAGTGCCAAATAGTGGGTCGCATACAATGCCAAATCTTTGTAAGTACATCAAGTTGATTGCCCCTTCTGGATTCAAGAGGTCAAATGCTCGCTTCTAGGTAGGCCACTTTCGGTTATAATACTCTACTAAAAATTCATTCAAGAGTTAATAAGCAACCATAAGAACTAAAAAGAATATTGTAAGGTTAGATAAGCAAACTTAAGCTTATTAATAATATGGGCAGAGATGTTCAGCGTTCCAAGCTTGAAGGAACTCAACTTCACTCATGTATACTAGATGGTAAGATCTATTTCCTAAATCTTCTTTGATCATGTATGGTCCTTCCCAGTTCAGGCCTAGTGTCCTATCACTGCCCTTGAAAAGCTCCGAGGAGGATGAGTTGCAGCATGAGTTCTCTGGTTCTGTAGTGTCAAACTCAGACCTTCATGTTGTAATATCTCACAACCATTGCTGATAGGTTGCACCTCTGAGGTGAGCTATTTCTCTTGTCTCTTCTGCGAGGTCGAGGTTTGCAGCGAGCAGCTGATTGTTATCCTCTAGATTAAAAGTAGCTCTCTATTGTGAAGTTACCTCTAGTTCAGCCAGGATCATGGCTTTGGATCCATATACCATTGAGAAGGGAGTTTCTCCTGTGGTGCTTCGAGTTGTGGCTCTATAAGCCCCAAGTACCTTCTACAACTCATCTACCTATGCTCCCTTCTTGACCTCTAACCTCTTCTTTAGGACTTGTTTGATAATCTTGTTGATAGCCTCAACTTATCTATTAGCTTAAGGATGGTCTACAGTTGAAAAAGTCTTCACAATTTTAAGATCATCACAGAATCTAAAGAACTGCTCGCTGGAATTGGGTCCCATTGTTAATCATGATCTACAAAGGGGCTCTAAACCTGTAAATAATATTAGTCCATATGAACTTTTCAATCTCACAAAAGAGATTTGTACTAGTTCTTTTGCCCCTTCCCACTTAATGAAATAGTTAACAATGACTACTGCATGCTTGCACTTCCCACGACCTGTTAGGAGTAGTCCAATTAGGTCCATGCCCCATATCACAAAGGGCCAAGGATTGACCATCTATTACAGATAGGCCGACAGAGCTTATAGGACCTTGGTGAATCTCTGACACTTGTCACACTTTCTGACAAGGTCGATAACATCATGTTTCATTGTAGGCCAATAAAATTCCTGTCGAAGTGCCTTGTGAGCTAAGGACAGCCCTTCGGCATGATTCCTATAATGGCCAACGTGAATATCCTTCAGGACGGTGTCATAGTCATGATTGTCTATACACCTTTAGAATGGGGTTGAGAACCCTTTTTTATATAGCATGACATCATAGATGCAGTACCTAACTGCTTGAGCTCATAATCGATGAGTTTCTATCTTATCTTATGGCAGTTTGCCGTCTTGTAAGTAATCTAAGATTGGACTCATCCATGAGTTATGCATTATAACAATTACCATTACGGCACCCTTCTACTCCATGCTTGGTGATGGAAGGAACTATATTAGGATTGCTCCTAAAAAATTTACATCTCTGGTTATGGCCAAGCAAGCTAATGCATTTGCATGCTTGTTTTAAGCTCACAGGATCTGATTGATCTCATATTACTGGAAAGATCTAAGTAGTTCCTGAACCTTTTGAAAGTAAATGGCCATCTTTAACCCTCTTATCTGGTACTCACCCTGCACGTGGTAAACTATAAGTTAAGAATCACTAAATATTCCTAGGTTTTTGGCTCGCATCTCCCTTGCCAAACAGAGCCCTGCTAACAATGCTTCATATTTATCTTCGTTATTTGTGGCCTGAAAATTAAATCTTAGTGCATAAAGGATTTTGTCTCCTTCAGGCTGATCAGAAGCACCCCTGCCCCATCTTTCTATTTGCTTGATGACCTATTGACATATAAGTCCTAGTATGGAGCCTTTGAAGCCTCTATTTCTTGTTCTATAGGCCCTATGAACTCTGTAATGAAGTCCACTAAGGCTTGCCCCTTGATAACTGGCCTAGGCTTCTACTTAATGTCAAACTGGGCTAGCTCGATTACCCACTTCAATAGACGGCCTGAGGTGTTAGTCTTTTGTAACATCTGCCTTAGTGGGAACAACATTAGCACTTCTATAGTATGTGCTTGAAAATAAGGTTATAGCTTCCTTGATGCGACCACGAGCAGTAGGCAAGTTGTTGGGATATCTTTAGGTAAATGATAAGCTTCTCACCTTCCCTTGGTTTGGATAAAAGAGGAGCTTAGCCTATATATTGCTTCAGTTGTTGGAAAGTAAACTCGCATTGTTCTATCCACTCAAATTGTTTCATCTTTTTTAGCACATCGAATAATGGGATGCATTTGTCTATTGTTTTAGAGATGAATCTACTGAGTGTTGCAACTTGGCCATTAAGGCTTTGTACATTCTTGATTTCGGTAGGGGATCTCATATCAATAAGTGCTCTGATTTTCTGTAAATTCACCTCAATTCCCTTATTATTGACTAAGAATCCAAGGAATTTTTTTAAAGCCGCCCTAAATGCACACTTATGGGGATTTAGCTTCATCCGATACCTCTTCAATATTTAGAACATTTCCCCTAGGTCATGGACATGGTTAACAGCTTATTCAAACTTTACTAGCAAATCATCCACATAAACCTCCATTGTCTTCTCAATCTACTTTTTGAATATCATATTGACCAACTGTTAATAGGTTGCCCTTGTATACTTCAGTCCAAAAGGCATCACCTTGTAATAATATAACCCATGGTCCGTGATAAATAAGGTATGTTCCTCATCTTATGGGTTCATGGGGATCTAATTATACCTCGAGTAGGTGTCTATGAAGCTGAGAAGCAGGTGACCAACAGTTGCATCCACAAGCTAATCAACCCTCAGTAAGGGGAAGTTGTCCTTTAAACGTGCCTTGTTGAGGTCCATAAAATCAATACAAGTCCTCCATTTCCCATTCTTTTTTCTTACGAGTACAAGGTTAGCCACCCATGTCAAGTAATAAGCTTCTCAGATGAACATGTTAGCCAAAAGCTTATCCACCTCTTCCTTGAAAGTGAGGTGTCACTCAATAGTCATTGGCCTCTTCTTCTGATGGATTGGCTTATGATGAAGGTTGATATTGAGTGACATGATTTCGGGATCAATTTCTACCATATCCTTATGATTCCAAGTGAAAACATCTAGGTTTGCTTTAAGGAATTTAGCTAGCTGGGTTTTTATATTTAGAGACAAGTTTTTTCCCAGCTTGGGGCATCTTTCAGCATTTGCCTTCCTAACCTGTACATCTTCGAGCTTCTCCATTAGACTAGTTACTTTATTTATGTCCACCTCGCAAGGTCGAGGTCATAACTAACTGTTGTTGTGTTTATAGCTCGTGTTTATCTACTAGAAACCATATTAACCTTCTTCCCTCTCACCCCTAGCTTGACTGCTTCCTCGTAGTAGGGTCAAGCTATGTGCTGCTCACCTTGCACATATCTAATTCCATTGTGGGTTAGGAATCTAATTGTAAGTGTCCTAGTTAATATGACCATGCCTAAGTCGTTCATTATAGGCCACTCTAGTGCCACATTGTAGGCTGAGGGGTAGTCAACGATTAGAAAATCTGCCAAAATGGTTGTTTGGCATCCCGAATCTCCAAGAGTAATGAGGAGCCTGATCTGCCCCACCGATAGTATTGCATCTCCTGTAAAGCCATAAAAAAGGCTCTGGGAAGGTTTCAGTTGATCTATACTTAAGCCCATCTACTTAAAACATCCCTTGTATATTACATTCACCGAGTTGTATGTATCCATCATAATCCTTCATATCTAAACATTGTTGATTTTAGCTTAAATAATCAATGCATCGTTATGGGGAAAATGTATTCCTCGTGCATCCTCTTCTGTAAAGGTGATGCTATCTCAGGTTGCTCTTGCCTTTTTAGCATGACCTTCAGATCCACCATGTCTCATGAATAGGACGTGATTTGCTTCTCCCACGTAGCATTTATGAGACTTGTTTAAGGTACCTGTAATGTGTGGCCCACCATAAATAGTGAATATAGTGCTTACTGAGGGTGCTTTCTTTTGCTTAAGAGTCCGTAGGTGTTGTTGTCGTATAGGTAGCTGATGTTGCTAAGGTCACTACTTTGCAGGTCATACCACGTAATCTCTTAAACAACCTCTTTTAATCAGGTCCTCAACTGCATCTATAAATGCCCTATATTCTGAAGTATTATGCCTGACTTCATCGTTAATACTTGTCTGTGTTTCTAAACCTGTAGGGAGTCTTTATGGGGTAAGCTTCCTGAAATCCTCCCTATCTTTTTCCATCATGAAGATCCTTTCCAGAGTACCCGATAGGACACTGTAGCTGTTATGATGACCTTTACACTGAGATCGCTCGTTCCTAGCCTTCTTTGTGACTTAATTTTTAGGGTCGTCATCCTGACCCTCCCTGTTGTTTCTAGTATTGCCCCTCTTTTTTCTTTGGTTAGAATTATTTGTCTCATCTTTGGACTTAAGGCCAAAGGTTTCCTCCCTCCTGATCTTTTTGACAGCTTGTTTGTAGAATTTTTCCAGGTCCCTTACCGAAGATTTGTATATGCTCTCATATAGCTTCCTATCTTTGTAGAGTCCCATTAAGACTGCTGTTAAGATGCTTTTGTCTGAGGGATTTTCTATGTTACTGACCTCATGTCTGAATTAGGTAATGTAATCCTTCATTGATTCGTTCTTTCACTGAAACACTGTCGTAATGTGGCAGGGTGGTATGAGCTGTCTTTTTAGTGCCTTGTACTGATTAATGAATCTCCTATGGTATTCTTCCCAACTGTCAATACTATGAGCTTTGAGATTCCTGAACCATGTTTGAGATAAGTCCCCTGAGTGGTTGGAAAAACACTACACTTAACTAAAAGATTGGTTGTCTAAAGATCCATTTGTATGTTGAATGCATCCAAGTGGTCATATAGTTGACTACCCTCATTGTATAGTGGGATAGTGGAAACTTTAAACTTATGTAGGAGAGGCTCTTTTTCGATCTCCCTGGTGAATGACATCCTTCCATCATAACAATCTCAGTGGTTCTAAGTCTAAGGGCATTATTCCAATTGCTTTACCCTTTAAAGTAGCTCCTTTATCATGTGATCTTGATTCTCAGACCGACAGCTAGGAGATGGTCTACTTCTCTTTTTGTGGCGATCTAAAGTCCTATACTTTTTCTACTTATGGCTTGATGAGTTTTGATCCAAGGTATGTCTCCTATTGGTCTTATTTAAGCCTTTAGCTTGATATGAACCCCCACGTCGCTAATGGTCACCTTCATCTTCCTCACGAACTTGATAGGCCTTCAACCTTGGCTATGAATTAATAGAGTGAGTTGAATAAGTATGCCGACGTTCTTTTCTAGTTAACCTCTCTTCCTAAGCTCCTTCTTGTAATTGTTGGAGAGCTTCTTTCTGTGTAGTGCCCCAACATGCTCTTATAAGCCCTAGGCTCGTGCTTGAGTTAATGCCCCAATCGCCTCAGCTAACTCTCCTACTGTTTTCTTCAGCGCCTTGTGATGCTAATGCCATGCTTGTATTCCATTAATGATATCAAGTTGGTAGGAAGTTACTGGTGGCATGTCGGCAGCAACACCGGTGGCGAGGATGGCAGAAGTGCCTACATAGAGAACTAGATCCTCTTAATGTTTCATATGACCATTTGGTTGGCCAACTACAAAATTCAAACCTTTGGTGGTTTTTCTTTTAGCCATTGAAAAATAACAATGAATGCAATTTAGGGCCCTCCTTCTAGCACCAAAATGTTGACGGTAAAATCTGGTCAACCTAAGTTCTGAACCCTAAGCTACAGAATGAATGTAAAAAGGGAGAAAAAGAGAGAGAGAGAAAGAATAGAAAGACACTAGAAGTTTTTAATATGATTCAGCTAAAGTTAATTTGACCCCTATGTCCATGGCTTTTATTACTCTTTATTGAGTGTTTGTATAAGATGATTATATATCCCATGTATAATAATTTCATCACCTTTTATAATGGTTGGGGGTTTACAATTTGAATATAAATTTATAACAGATAAGTATTATGACTTGATTAGGATTACATAGTAGATCAGGATAGATGGTTATAATAGACTCCTGCTAGAATAGGAGATTGAATGGACTTTCCTAATGGTTGAGGATGCTTTCCGCGAGCTACAATCTATGCCTTGCTTTCACTACTCGAGGTTGCTGCTTTGACCTATATTGACCAGCGACCTTGGCTCGTATTCAGTGACCTGGTGTTTTGGTCAAATGGCCTTAATGCAAATGAGCTGGGCCTTTGTTAGCTGAGTCTATCTATTAGGCTTTTACTAGCCCATTTATGTGGCTACAAATAATACCCATAACATTAGCCCCTAACTCTCAATGTGGTCTACAGACTGGGAGTTGTAGTTTATTAGTAAAAGCTAGAGATCATGATTAGTCATGCTACTGTTCCTTATTTTGTCATTTTATCTACCCATACCATCATTACCATATTAAATGTGCGCATATTTTCATAATCGTCAGTGTAGTAGCGACAAAGCCCTATTTTTATTGGATTGCTAGATTGAGGGTGGTTGATCATTCTTTTGATCTAATGATGTGGCGGGTTGCATTATAAGGTGAGAAAACTATTCATTCCCTCTCATTTGTTGCTTTTGAAAATCTACACTTCAGTTTTTCTTATTTTTCAAGCTCTCACCTAGTCATTGATACTCTCCATCCTTTCTACTTCTGCAATAGCAACCTTTGGGTTTGATTTGTCAAAGATTAATCATGCTTGTCTTTTTCTAGATTCCTTCCTCAAGACCCATCTCATTTTATTGATTCAGTAAGTCTTCTGAACACAACCTTGGTTCTAAGCTCCTATTTTTTTTTATGAATGTCTTGCTTTATAGGTTTCTGATATTTGGTGGCTTGGTTTGATAATGTGCGCTTATTAGTCGTTAGGAAAATTTTCCCTGCTGACTGGTTCTATAGTATGTTTATTTGTGGGCTTGTTATTATTTATGAAATCAGTGTATCATTTGCTTGATAAAGTACTTATGGGTTTTGAGGTCACAGATTAACGAGTTTAGCCTTTTTCTATCTCCTTGGTTTTTACGACTTGACAGGTCCGTTAGTCAAGCCTCCCATGTTTTCAATAGTCTGGGTCTTAGATGTGGTAATCCGACGCCTATGTGGCTTGTTACATAGAAAACCTTGTTATCTTTAGCTTGTAGGTAAGGTCTACTTTCAATGACCTAATTATTCCTTTTTCTATGTAAATGGCAGGTCATAAATGTTGTGGTCACCAAATAGGAAGTGATGAGGATTCTGAATCCCCAGCCCAAAGTAGGGAGTTGATGTGTTTTATAGATGATGCAAGCTTTGAAAATGGTGAAGTCACTGAATAGGTTGTTGCTTGTTCTAATCCTATTAAGGGCCAGTAGGTCACTGAAAGTCAGAGGCCCTCAAACTATATGATGTTTATGCACCACCCTTCAATCATTAAACTTGATGATCTTAGGAGCATAGTTGAAACATTCTTTTTCCTAAAGGGTTGTCATATTCTGATGCCTTCTCCCGATGATCACACAGCCTATTCTCCTAAGGGATTTGTTGTTATTAGTACCCAACATCCCATTGCTGAGCTTAGGTTCCTAGTCCATCCTTATCTTGTGGAACTATTGAATAAATTGCATCTATCCCCTTTTCAGCTCACACCAAACTCATATTCTAAACTCACCTCTCTTGCCCTCTTCTATCTCAAGAATAATCTCCCTCCTCCTTTAGTAAGAGTTCTTTGCTATTTTTTTAGCATCAAATGTGTGGGTTAGAGTGATGGGATTTGTTATTTGTCGGCTCGACAAACCGAGTTTAAAAGGATCTTGCCGTAAGGTGATGCTAGGGGTAAGTCCAATGTGGGGCATTACAAAACCCACTAGTTCTGTGTTTCATGTCTATCTTTATGTGATCTTCGTAGTGTTAATTTCATCCTTACTCCTAGTAAGTAGGTTGAGGACGTCTAAGCTTGTATGAATCCATTTTACTCCTTGACTTTAACATTTTATTTTATTTCATAGACGAAACTGGCAAGGAGAAACTATCATTAGAGGTTATGGAGGTTAAGGTGCTAGGCTAGTTTGTTACTGCGATTGATTTGAAGAATGATCTCAGGTTCGATGAGGACCTTTTGTGTTCGCATAAGCTTGCTTCAGCTTTAAACATCAAGATTTCTAGAGACATCGAAGCTCGTGAAACTAAGGAGGTTGGTCCGACAAATTTCAGAAAGTACAAAGACATGTTGAAGCTTAACCTCTGAGCACCATGAACCCCCCATTGTACCCAGTTTGTTGCTGCTGCTACAGCCCATGTTGCTATAGGTTTATCTTCTTTGGCCATAGTGTCTTCTCAAATGCTGGTTTCCACCTTGCATCTTAAGGTGGTTGAGATGGTCAAGCAGGTCCCATCCTTGTCTAATCCTCCTGTTAAAAAACAAAGTATAGGTAGGGGAAGAAGGTCGTTGTCACTTCAGAGGTGATACCTAAGGTCAAGGCTAATGAGCAACCTTCCAATCTTGGCCTAAAGACGGAGAAGTACTTTGACTTCCTTCAGGAGAATGTCGAGCCGATCCTGGGGCCTTGCAGTAGGGTCAAAATGTTAGAGTCAAAGGAGTTTTCTGGGGAAGGATTAATGGGTTATGGAGCATGGAAAGATTAATGGGTTATGGAGCACGTCATGGCCTGCTAGTAAGTAAATCCTTTCAACTTGGTTGTGTTACCTTTTTGTAATCTGACTTGTTCATTCTTTATTTTTAGAGCTTGCTGGTAATAATAAAGCAGAAGAACATATTCTAAGCTTGGGATGAGAGAAAGAAAAAGCTCAAGGGCGACCTGGCTACTTTGACTGCTAAGGGATTAGAATTGAAAGGGAGAGTTAGAGACGTCGAAGTTGCCAGGAAAGAAGCTAAGGCAGCTTGGTCTCGTGAGATGGCAAATCATGAGGCTATTACATCCAACCTTCATAAAGTTTTTGATGAGCTAGCAATGGTAAAGGGTGAACTAGATGTGACAATGCAGTGAGCTGAGGCTTCTAAAAAGAAATATGAAACAACCAGGGATGAAGTTGCCTAGGTTAGGAATGCGGCTGTATTGGCAAAAGAAGAGGTTGCTCGAGTTAAGGCAGAGACTACTGCACTGATTGCAAGAGCTAAAAAAAAGGTGGTGTTTAAGGCTACCCCTCAACTTTTTGTTCACCTTATGGAAGGACCATCCGAACATGAATTTTTCCTTTTTCAGTGGCAATGTTCTCGAGTTCATTAAGGGTTTCAAGGAGAACGCAAGAGTAGCTTCTCTCGATAGGGGTTTACAGTTAGTAGGTGGAGCTTCCTTGGCTTGAAACTTGGTAGAGAGCAGCTCACAGGCCATAGAGACTACTGATGATCAAACTACTGGTGATTAGCTTACTTTGCATATGGACCCTCCTACCCAAGGCACCGATTCTGAGGGCCAGTCTCTCCCGTAGGCCATGGTAGTTATAGGTTTATATATTTTGAACCTTCATATGGATATTCTCCTCATTGATTGAAGTCTTTAATGAATTTTGTTATTATTATTACACTTTTGAAGTACATTGTATTGAATGATGATAACATGAATAGACCCTTGCATATCATAGCTCAATAAATATTAACCAAGTTAAATGCCCAATTGGTCACATTAATGCTTTTAAGCTTTTAGCAATGTATATTGATCAAGTCAAATGGCCAATAGGTCACATAGATACACTTCAACTAGTGGTCTTTTAAACACCAATGTGCCTCAACTGGCAGTAAGCCTTAGCCAATAATGAATTGAACACTAGTATGCCTCAACTAGCTTTAAGCCTTAACTGGCAATGAATTAAGCACTAATGTGCCTTAATTGGCTATAAACCTCAGTTGGCAATGAATTAAGTACTGATATGCCTCAGCTAGCAATGAATTGAGCACCAATGTGCCTCAATTGGCTATAAGCCTTGGTTGGTAATGAATTGAGCATCAGTATGCCTCAGTTGGTAATAAATTGAGCACTGATCTGCCTCATCTAGCTATGAGCCTCAATTGGTAATGAATTGAGCATTGATGTGCCTTAGCTGACTATGAGCTTTAGTTGGCAAAGAGTAGGTCGCATGTGATGCTGAATAGTAGGTTGCATGTGGTGCAAAAAGTAGGTTGTATGTGATACTGAATAGTTTGTCATATACGATGCCAATGAGTCAATTACATGCGATGCCAGATAATAGGTTGTATGCAGTGCCAAAAAGTAGGTCGTATGCGATGCCAAATAGTTAGTCACATACTGTGTTAAGGAGTAGGTTGCATGTGGTGCCAAATAGTAGATTGCATGGTCGTATACGATGCCAAGTCTTTTGTAAGTACGTCAAGTCAAATGCCTTTTTCGGAGTAGAGGGGCAAGTGCTCACTTCTGGATTAGAAGTGCTTGCTTCCAAATTAGAAAGGCGATAGCTCGTTTTTAGTATTTTACTTGAAAATTTATTCAGGAATTAGTAATTAGTTATAAAAATTTAAAAATAATATTACAGGGTTAGATAAGCAAACTCAAGTTCATTGATAATATGGGTGGAGATGTGCAGCACTCCAAGCCCGAGGATCTCCACTAGAAATCGCATCAACGTTCTTTCCCTTTATCCCTAGTTTGACTTCATCCTTGTAGCAATGTTAGGCTATGCATTGGTTACCTCGCACACATCTAACTCCGTTAGAGGTTAGGAATCTAATGTTAAATGTCCTAGTAGATGTGACCATTTTTAGGTTATTGATTCTAGGTCACCCCAACACTGCATTATATGCTGAGGGATAGTTGATGATCAGAAAATCTATGAAGATGTTTGCTTGGCAACCCAAGTCTCCAAGAGTAATGGGAAGCCTAATCTGCCCTATTGGTACTATTGTGTCTCTAGTGAATCCATAAAAGGGCTTTGGAGAAGGCTCCAGTTGACCTGTGCTCAAATCCATTTGTTCAAAATATCTCTTGTACATTATATTTATCGAGCTGCCTGTATCGATCATAATCCTTCATACTCCAGTATCCTAATTCTGGCTCGGATAACCAGTCATTGTTATGAAGGGAATGTATTCCACGTGTGTCTTCATCCACGAAGGTGATAATGTCTGAGGTTGTCCTTACTTTCTTAGTGGGACCCTTGAATTCACTATGTCTAGTAAATAGGACGTGTTTTGCTTCCTGCAGGTAGCATTCATGCGACCTGTTTGAGGTACCTGCAATAGAAGGCCCACCATGAATAGTAAATATAGTTCTTACCAAGGGTGTGTCTTCCTGTTAGGGAGTTTGCTAGTATTTCTACTATATAGGTTGCTGACACTACTGAGGTTGCTATTTCACAAGTTACACCATATAATCTTTTAAATGACCTCTCTTGATTAGGTTCTCAATTATGTCCTTAAGTGCCTTGCATTCCGTAGTGTTGTGCCCGATTTCATCGTGATAAGCACAATGCTTGTTCTTGTTTCTGAACTGATCAAGAGTTCTTATGGGGTTGGGCTTCCTAAAATCCTCCCTTTCCTTTTCTGTCACAAAAATCCTTTTCGGAGCATCCAATAGGATGTTGTAGCTATCATGGTGACCTTTACGCTGAGATCACTTGTTTCTAGCCTTCTTTGTGACTTAGTTTTTGAGGTCGCATTCTTAACTCTCCTTTCCATTCTTGGCATTGCTTCTCTTTTTAGTCTGGTTGGAGCCATTTGCCTCATCTTTAGACTTTTTAGGGCTGAAGGTTTCTTCCTATCTGATCTTTTTGGTAGCTAATTCATAGAATTCACCTAGGTCCCTTATCGGACACTAGTATATGCTGTTATATAAGCGGAGTCCTATTGAGATCACTATTAAGATGGTCTCATTTGAGGAGTTTTCTACATTACTGACCTCATGTCTGAACAGGATAATGCAGTTCTTCCATGATTCGTTCTTTTGTTGAAAGACTGTTACGAGGTTATAAGGCGGTACGAGTTGCCTCTAGTGCCTTGTATTGATTAATGAATCTCCTCTAGCATTCTTCCCAACCGTCAGTGCTATGAGCTTTGAGATTTCTGAACCATGTTTGAGGTATGTCCCCTAGAATGGTTAGAAAAACATGACACTTGACTAAAGGATTGGTCATCTAAAGATCCATTTATACATTGAATGCATCTAGGTGGTCATATGGATCACTATCCCTATTATATAGTGGGATAGTGGGAACTTTGAACCTATATGGGAAAGGCTTTTTCTTGATCTCCCTAGTGAACAGCGTCCTTCCGTCATAACGATCTCGATGGTCCTAAGTCCGTAGGCATTGTTCCAATTACTTTACCCTTTGAAGCAGCTCCTCTATCATGTGACTTGAGTCTCAGACTGATGGCAGGGAGATGGTCAGCTCTTTTTTCTATGGTGATCTGAAGTTTTATGCTTTTTCTGCTTGTGGCCCAATGAGTTTTAATTCGAAGCATGTCTCCTATTAGTCCTATTTGTGCCTTCAGCTTGACATGAACCCCTACATCACAGATGGTCTCCTTCATCTTCCTCAAGAACTCAACTGGCCTTCGACCTTGGTCGTGAGTTAGTAGAGTGAGCTGAATGAGTATGTCGACATTCTTCTTTGGTTGGCCCTTCTTTTTGAGCTCCTTCCCATAACTGTTGGAGAGCTTCTTTCTATGTAGTACCCCCACCTACTCTTGTGAGCCCTAGGCTCATGCCTAAGTTAATGCCCTAATCACCTCAACCAACTCTCCTGTTGTTTTCTCCAGCACCTCATGACACTAATGCCATGCTTGTATTCCATCAATGATATCACGTTGGTGTGAAGCTGCTGGTGGTATATTAGCGGCAACACCTATAGTGGGGACAGTGGAATTACCTGCATGGAAAACTGGATCCTCTTGATGTTCTGTATGACTATCTAGTTAGCCAACTATAACATCTAAACTTCTAATGGTTCTTCCTCTAGCCATTGAAAAATAATGGTGAATGCAGTTTAAGGCCCTCCTTCTAGTGTCAAAATGTTAATGGTAAAATCCAGTCAACCCAAGTTCTAAACCCTAAACTGTAGAATGAATGTAAAAAAGGGAGAAAGAGAGAGAGAGAGGAAGAACAGAGAGACACCAGAAGTTTTTAATGTGATTCGGCTAAAGTCAGTTTGATTCCTACATCCATGACTTTTATTACTCTTTGCTGAGTGTTTTGTATCTGATGATTGTATATCTCAGGTGTAATGATTTTATCCCCTTTTATAATAATTGGATAGTTACAGTTTGAATGTAAATTTATAATAGATCAGCATCATGACTTGATTAGGATTTTATAGTAGATAAGGATCGACGATTATAACAGACTCCTATCTAAATAGGAGATTGGATGGACTTTCTAGATGGTTGAGGATGCTTTCCGCGAGTTGTGAGCTAGGCCTTGCTTTCACAACTAGAGGTTGCTACTTTGACCCATGTTGACCAGCAATATTAGCTCGTATTTAGTGACCTAGTATCTTAGTCTGGTGGCCTTTGTTAGCTGAGTCTATCCATCGGGCTTTTAGCAGCCCATTTATACGGTTACAAATAATACCCACAACACTTATGATATCTTTTAAAAAGAGCCGTGAGAAGTCAAATTTACTAATAGGTGATTTTGTGAAATATCACCACATTATTAAAAACATGAAAAATGAAAAACTTAACAAATTTTTCTATAAAGTTCACAACTTGAAAATGTTTAAGAATAGTGTGTAACTCTAACAAAATGTTTTATAGAATGTTGCAATTTGGTTATTTGTCTCAATCAAAAAATCAAATTAATTGATGAATGATTGACAAGAATTTGTAATAACATTTTCCCTCTCTTCTTAAAAATCCAACTTTTTATGTTAAATGTGCAAAAATTTTGAATTACGGGGAAAATTTTTACACAACAATTGTTATACATGTTGCAATTACATTTTTCAATGCGGAAAAATTTCAAATTATTATCATGCTTTTACTACATTTGCAACTTTTAACATTAAACTCACAAGTGCATAGTTTATTATTAAAGTTGCATAACTTTTGAATGCAATATTTTCTATAGTTATTTCAACTTAATTTTCAAATGGAAAAAATTATTTTAAATTGTATATTATTTATACATAGTGCAACTTTTAATAAAGGCTTATTTGGTGCAACACTTGATAATGTGTGTGTGTTTAACAGAGATTTCTAGCCCTTTACAATTAATTCTAAGTCTAAAATTGAGTGTGGTCATAATGCAACTTTTAATAAAGGCTTGTTTGGTGTAATGCTTGATGGTGTGTGTGTCTGTTTAACAAAGACTTCTAACCCTCTATAATTAATGCCAAGTCTAAAACTGAGTGTGGTCTTTTAAGACACTATATTTAATTGCTTATCCACAAATCCTCCAAATCAATTATATTTGTAAAATCAATCTATATTCTACTCTTTCAAAACAAGAAGCTATTAAGTCCAAGTGTCAATCTCTCATTAAAAGTTAGTCATATCATCGATGCATAATATGAAGACACTTGTTTTTGTCAATATTGCATCATGGATTGACATTTGGCTCATTTAAGATTTCACAAAAATGGATAGTATACATCAATAGGGGTAATTAACATGCATAATAAGGAGTGAATTGATTGTTGGTGATTAGAAAAAAAACTTATTGATTTCTTATGATTAAAAGAAAAAAATTTATCATCTTCATTTCATAACTATTAGATTATAAAAACCTCATCCAATCTCCACCATCCGTTTACAATGCATCTCTCCGTTTCCTTCACTAAAGCAGTGTTGTTATTAGATTTCATATTCAAGTTAACCACTTCCATAAACACTTGGATGGGAGCTTTTGTTTTCTCAACCACTTGTGTATGGCCATATTACTTCGTCTCCAGCAATGTGTTATTGTTGATTGGTCTCCGGAGGTGAATACTTCTTTGACGGATAAGGTTGATGAAGAGAATTGCATGTGTAATTGATGATCACAATTTTTATTGCAATCTCTAGATGTGATGCTGGAGCTCTCTAAATAAGAGAGAATAGCAATGAGTGTCACCTATTTTTGCATCTTTCTCTTATTTCTCCTATATGTAAAAATCGTTAATTTGTGACTAATGTTTTGTTAATTCAATGGTAATTGCATGTGCATTGTTCCTGATTTTATATTTCTTAGCTCCATCTATCTATGTAATCTATTGACCATTTTCTCTAATCATTGTATTTATGCAAGGCAGAGTGACCTGGTGACAGTAAGTGAAGTAAGGGCTTTTCTAGATTTTACTAATCTTATGCTAAAGGTGAGAGTTGAGCACTTATGATATGTTCTTGGGTATTAGAAGCCCTATGAGCCAAAGTCAATCGAGATGGTCCTCATGGATAATGAAATAATGTTTTGATCAATTTTCATTTTTTCTTTATAAAAATTTACATATATAAAAATGATTGAGTTGAATTTTTATTGATTTACTCTGTTTTAACTAGAATGAAAGTGTCTATATTTTCTGGATCACAGGTGATTCTCAGCTGTTAGTTTATCATGTTTTTTTATCACGTTGTAAATGATTTAGAATTTCTCTGGGGTCTATTGTCTTTGTTTTTGACAAAATTAATTTCAAATGAGATTAAGCTCAAAGGCATAATTATCTTATAGGTTCATTTATATGGTTCCATTTTACACTTTCATTTATATATGAAGTTCATATTTTGTTTTATGTGAGATATTAAATTAGATGAGCACCATTGAGGCATAATTTGCTAATATAATACATAACTTATTGATAAGGGGTTAGACTTATAACATAAAATATCTAAAAGTGGGTTTAGTTCATAGTTGTAATTATGCCAGAAGATTTGTGATTGTGAAACCTCTGTGCTCTTTAAATTCATATTAAACCAAGGTGTTAATGTTTCTATGGTATGTTTTTTTATGTGCTTTCCTATAGTTCTTTAGTGTACATTGTGCTGATTTACAAGAGAAATAATTTTATTTTTAGATATTACCATTAGGGTTAGGCTTTTTTGCTCCAATTGATTTACTGTGTATTAACTTAGAGAATAGTGTTTTTGCTTTTGTTGTATGATCTTTATGTGCTTCCTTGAATTACAGGTTATTTTTAGATATCAGTTTTGGTGTTTTTCATTTTTTGATTGATCACTTAAGTTAGTTTGTACTTCTAATTTAAAATTCTCTAGTGTACATAATGCTTATTTACAAGGAAATAATTTAATTTTTCATTCATCATTGGGGTTAGGATCTTTTTGCTCCAATTAATTCACTGTGTATTGACCTAAAGAATAAGGTGTTTGCTTCTGTTGAAACAATCTTACACTTTCACCTATATATGAAGTTGATATATTGTTATGTGCTCTTTAAACTAATCTTAAATCAAAGTGCCAATGTTTCTATGATATGTTTTTTCATGTGGTTTCCGAAAGTTATTTTCAGTTATTAGTCTCTTATGATTGGGAATGGGTTAGGCTCATTTATATGAATCCATTTTACACTCTAACCTATATATGAAGTTGGTATATTATTATGTGCTCTATAAACAAATCTTAAATTAAAGTACCAATGTTTTTGTTGTATATCACATTTAGAGAAGCTATTTATGCATTGGGCTTACTCAGTGATATCCAAGAGTACATTGATGGCATAGCTGAAACTAGTTAATAGGGTAGTGGTGATTATATACAAAAATTATTTGCTATTCTATTACTGTCAAATAGTATGTCAAAGTGGGAGTTTGTCTGGACAAGTACCTGGAACATATTACCTAAAAACTTGCTTTACAAACAAAGAGTCCTACTTCAAAATCCAAGTAAAAATGAAATGAATCAATAAAGTCATAAAAATTTGAATGAATTTCAAATATATAGTTTTAATATATTATCACATTTTTAGTGCATTTGTAGATTTAGAGATGATTGATGGTTAGTTAAGGCAATAAGCTCTCTCTAATTGAAAATTAATGAAAAAAGTTTGAAAGATTATATTTATTGAATGTATTTCTTTTTCTTGAATAATATTAAAATCTTTAGATATAGTAGGTAAAGTAAATTTGAAACATATTTTATTACATCTTAAAGGATAAAATCCTTCTGAAGTCACTTTAGAAGGATATATTTGAATTAAAAATGGAGTTTCTAAAATTATTGATTCATTCATTTTTTTTTTTTACTAAAACAAAAGTATTTTTGAAACAAATTTCTTGATTACAAATATGAGCATTTTCTAATTTATAATTAATTTGCATATTAACACCACTAGTATTTCTTAATGATTCTTTCATTTTCTCATAATATTTTGTGGCTATTAATCCTTTTTGAATATAGTTTAAGTCTGCTTTGGAATCTACTAAAGCATGAAATGTTTGATAAAATTCATTATTGATTGCTAGGTTGATTTCACATATCTATTTATGAAATTAAATTATTTGAAGAGCATTTATATATGGATCTTCTTCTCTCTTTTCATTTTCTTGATGAATATTAATATTTTAATTTTGATTTTGATTATCTTAATCTTCTTTTATTGTTGTTTTTTCTTTTGTATCATTTTGTAAAGATAGTTTTAAAAGTTCTATTTCAATTTCTAAATTTTTCTATTTTATCTCTTTCATTTCTTTTTTGATTTTATTAATTTCTACTTGTAAATCTTGAATAATAATTTTGCTACTAGAATTTTTAAATTTATTGAAAATTTCTTGTAAATTATATAGTTCTACCTTTTCTTTAGATCAATTATTTCTTTAGGTTTTAATAAATATTCTTTTTGAATTTCTTCATCTATGATTTTTTTTATTATATCTATTAATGGTCTTAGGTCTTTTGATAAAACATTAATATTTGGTAAAGGGTTTGTATTTTTCAAAGTAGGCATATTATTATTATTATTATTATTATTATTATTATTATTTAATATATTTAAATTGTTATTTATAGCTTTTTCCCTATTAGGCACATTGAAAGATGAATTCTCTGAAGGATCTTTGTTTATGTAACATAGTTTTGATGAAGATAAGTTTTCTTTTTCCATTACTTTTTTGTCTTTTGTTACTTCTTCATTCTTGATCTTTTCTTGTTGAATACTAATGTGCATACTTTCTTGATTTTGTATGTTAGTCTTTACATAAGAACTTACATTTTGTTTTGAAGAGCTTACCTCAACTTTTAACTTTTCAAAAGTTTTTTCTTCTTCTTTTCTTGTTTTGTCTTTTTCCACTACACTTATTTTGTCTTTTATTATGGAAGATTGGTTAATCATCTTTTCTTTATGGCTTTGGTTGATTGATATTGATAGTTTGTTGAAAAATTCCAAATTAGTCTTATTACATGATAGTTTAGGCTCTAGACTAGGAAGGCTTGTAAGGGTTTGATCGGTTTCTATTTCTTGATGAGGATTGATAAAGCAAATATAATTTTTATTTGTGTTTTTAGCTGGTCTCTTATGCATATGTAAAATTTGGTTTGATTTTTATTATTAACTTTTGATTCCTTAAGGTGTTGTACTTTTGCTTTTTTTTATTTTTTTTTCTATTTCCTTCATTCAAAGCAAATCTTTTTTAGTAGTTTTGACAAAAATATTTTCAATATTATTTTCTTGACAAAATTATTCTAACCAATTAAAGAAATATATATGTTTTTGTTCTTTATCTATAGTCTTTAAATATCTATCTCTTAAATTTTTTCTAAATTCTAAAGGAAATTTTGAAATATATCAATTCCTTTTTGGTTGATTTTCTAGAGAGGTATAATGGTTCCTAAGTAGCTCATGATTTACTTTGAAATCTCTTTTTAACATGTTGAGTTAGTTTTGCATTTTTGAATATGTTGGTGAAGTAGGCTCTTGTGTTGAAGTATATTTTACTTTATATTGAGGTTCTAGAATATTTTTACTATAATTTACTCCTTCAAGTTTTATTTGAGGTTCTAAATTTATATGTTTCCATGGGTCTAAATCTAATGTTGAAGTTGAATCTTTGGAATATTTTAAAGAAACTTTTGAATTATAATTTTCAGATTTTGAGATTTTTTGAACTTTTAATGTTACGTCTCGAGAAAAGTTTTTAATAATTTGATTAATTGTTGAGTTTTCTTCAAATTTTGGTGGTATTAATTTTGGTAATTTCCATTCTTTTATAAATGAGATTTGATCATGTTTTAAAGGTTTTGGAGTTAATATTGAAGAATTTTTTGTATTAGCTTCTATGAATACTGTTTCATGTTTTGGAGAAATTTTTAAAGCTTTATTTTTGACATTAGCTTTCATAACCTTATAATAAATCCTATAAATTATATCTACATATTTGGTTCCTTCTACTCATGTTCCTTCTTTTGTTTTGACAAGTAAACTTAAGAAATCTTCTACATTTGGATTACTTAAAGCTATTGTATAATCTAGAAAACAGTTAAAATAAACAGGACCATTTTAATATTAACTCCAAAACCTTTAAAACATGATCAAATCTCATTTATAGAAGAATAAAAATTACCAGAATCAATGCCACCAAAATTTGAAGAAAGCTTAACAATTAATCAAATTATTGAAAACCCTTTTGGAGATGTAACATTAAAATTTCAAAAAATCTTAAAATCTAAAAATTATAATTCAAAAATTTCTTCAAAATATTTTGAAGATTCAACTTCAACATTAGATTTAGACCCATGGAAACATGTAAATCTAAAATCTCAAATAAAACTTCAAGTGGTAAATTATAGTGTAAATATTCTAGAACCTCAATATAAAGTAGAATATATTCTAACACAAGAGCCTACTTCACTAACATATTCGAAAATGCAAAACTAACTCAATATTTAAAAAGAGATTTCAAAATAAATCATGAGCTACTTAGGAAACATTATATCTCTCCAAAAAATCAACAAAAAAGAAATTGATATATTTCAAAATTTCCTTTAGAATTTAGAAAAAATTTAAGAGATAGACATTTAAAGACTATAGATAAAGAACAAAAACATATATATTTCTTTAATTGGTTAAATGATTTTTGTCAAGAAAATGATATTGAAAATCGCTTTGTCAAAATTACTAAAAAAAGACATAAAAAACTTGCTTCAAAAGATGAAGGAAATAGAAAAAAAAAAAAAAAAAGAAGGCAAAAGTACAACACCTTAAGGAGTCAAAAGTTGATAGTAAAAATGAAACCAAATCTTACATAATGCATGAGAGACCAGTTGAAAATACAAATAGAAACTACATTTACTCTATCAATCCTTATCAAGAAATAGAAGCCAATCAAACCCCTACAGGCCTTCTTAAGACTAATTTGGAATTTTTTAACAAACCATCAATACCAATCAGCCAAAGTCATAAAGAAAAGATGATCAACCAATCTTCCATAATAAAAAAAAAAACAAAATAAGTGTAGTGGAAAAAGACAAAATAAGAAAAGAAGAAGAAAAAATCTTTGAAAAGTCAAAAGTTGAGGTAAGCTCTTCAAAATAAGATGTAAGTTCTTACGTAAAGACTAACATGCAAAATAAAGAAAGTATGCACACTGGTATTCAGCAAGAAAAGGTTAAGAGTAAAGAAACAAAAGATAAAAAGGGTGATAGAAGAAGAAAACTCATCTTTATCAAAACTATGTTACGTAAACAAAGATCCTTTAAAGAATTCATCTTCTAATGTGCCTAATAGGGAAGATAATAAAAATAACAATTTAAATGTATTAAATAATAATAATAATAATAATAATAATAATAATAATAATAATAATAATAATAATAATAATAATAATAATAATAATAATAAT
>JANHAO010001921.1:0-31262 GCA_026873985.1 Saraca asoca | reverse complement strand
TACCGGTGGAGGGAGGACGCGTGGACTCCTAAAGTGACCGGAGAAATCAAAGACTTCCGCTATGCAAGGAGCAGGATTAAAGGTTGGTTTAATTCTCTCTTGTATTTCTTTAATTGAAACCTCTACACAAAGGGAAATCTGAGAGAGGGGTTCGGCCACTGTGAGGGTTCCTCTGTCAAAATTTTTTGAAATTTCCCCTCCTTGGCTAAGCTCGTTCTTACAATTATTTCATTCAATCAATTTTATAAGAGGTTATAGGATTATGAGGGTGATTGTTAATGATGTAAACTTCTGTACCAAGATGACATTAGTCGAGATCTTATAACTGGGCATTATCAGATCTGTTGAGACTAGACTTTAAGGTGTTTCTCATATGATGAGCAGCTAACCTCATAGGCTGAGATGTAAGTGAGTTACATCTAAACACATACATGGACACGACCCAGTAAGTTTGGAGAAACATAACTGGTGTCCGTGATCTTGTCAAACCCATATGGAGATACTGTATGGAGCTACTGAATGGAGCTACGTCAACAGTTCATCTCCAGTGGTGATCGTATAACTGATCCTTTGACTTGAGATTAAGGGATGTCTTTTACATGGAAGGTTATACTTTAATCAAGTCAAACGTGACTCTAGCTATAAGGAATAATAAAGGCTTGGATTGGGTATTTCTAAAAGTGTAGTTAGGCGTTGCCTAATTAAGATAGGATTCATTACCACTCTTCGGAGTTGATATCCATGGTCACTCAATGAATTAGTTTGACTAATTAATCCTTGCAAGGTTGAATCGAGACTCGAATGGGATTTGAGTGCTAGGATTCGTATGAGTCAAATAATTCATAAGGTTGAGAAATAATGATTGGTTATAGAGGTTGACTAGCATTCATACCTCTGACTGATCAGATATAGGTAATGAAGGGATTATACCATACATTGTGTGCATGAAGATGTACACTAAGATCAGCCACAGACAGGTTGTCATCATCGTTGATTCTCGCCAAAAATTAGGTAGCTGTAATGGCTTGCTAGAGTCCGCTTATAACTTAAGGTCTATACGTGATTAATTTAGTGAAATTGATCACAAAATTAATTGGATTAATTTGATATGCCTTCAAATGGTTTGAAAGGCATTATGGACTTTTGCCAACATTTCGGAGGACCTATTGGGTCACATGCATAATGGAAAACATGAGGATTGGCTAAAATTTGGACATTTGGATGTCTAGGGACCAAATTGAAAAGAGGTTGAAAGTTGTGGGGTGAAAATGTGATTTTTGGAAACCCCAGGGACCTGCCAGTAATTTTGGAAATTGCTTGGGGTCATTCTGTAGTTTGAGAAAATTGCAAAAAGGGGAAAAACGATGCCGTTTTGCCCAAGATATTTGGCCAGCCGTTTTGCCTATTTTGGGCATATAAACTAAGAAGACCTTTCATCTTCCTCTCCAACGATTTTGGCTTCCTTCGCTGCTTTCACCGGTGATTTTGGTCCCACGAGCTTGAGAAGCTCCCAACTAGCATTGGACAACCTTCCTCTTCGGTGTGGACCTCTTATTGGGCTGGTACTCTTGGATCAGAAACGACGGTGTTCGTTCATCTTCCTCCACCTTCTGCCACAATTTGAGCTACTTCCAAAGGTTGGTTGAGCTCCCTTTCACTTCTAATTAGTCATTTAAGCTCACTAGTAACTAGATCTGAGATTGTATGTTCGGTTGGTTGTAAGAAATTTTTTTGAAATTTTAGACGATTTTGCCCCTGACCGACCGAACGTTCTTTCAGTCCACAGTAGCGGACTAGCCTACCATCTCAAGCTTCTCAGCCATAAGAGTCGATTTCTTGCTAGCCTCACCTGTAAAATGAAACAATGTTAAAATCAGAGAAACAAGTATAATAACTAATTAAACTCGCACATCTCCAGCTCGGTCGCCAGGAGTAAGAACAAAATCGAAATTACGAAGGTGATGCAGAGATAGACAAGAGAAATAAAACCAACTGGTTTTGTAATTTCCTACATTAGATTTGCCTTTGGCATCACCCTGCGGTAAAATTTTCTTATGCTCAGTTTGCCAAGCCGAAAGATAATAAATCCCATCCTACATGCATGTACTTCTAATGCTATAGAGGTAACAAAGAACCTTGACAGATGGTGGTGAGAGATTATTTCTCAAATATACAAATGCCAAGGAAGTAAACTAGGAATAGGAGTTCGGGGAAAGTTGGAATGGGTAAAGTTTTAGTTTATTTAGTAAATTAATAATATAAAGGTGCACTAGGAACGTAAACCTAGTACTGAGATACTGGCGACTGATAGCAACAAATCTTGTAGGAGGATAAGTTGCATGATCATCAGGTGAGGGTGCCATGACGTGACATCCCCTAGGGAACCAAAATGTTTGAACTATGCCCTAGAGCTCATCAAAGCTGATGGTTGAAATATGATGACTAAACACTGAGCGATCTGGAGACTACTGACTGGTAACGACCTTCTGACCCTTAACATGGTCTAGATGAACATTAAATTCTCTAGCAACCTCACCACTACTTGAGGTCGCTTCATCTATGGGACGTATCAACTCCATACTCTGAGTTGGAGAATCAGGTTCCTTATCATTCCTTCTTTGGTGACTTCAGTGTTTATGAGCTGCCATTTACCTAAGAAGAAGGAATGGTCAGGTCATTATAAACAGACCATACCTAAGAGCTAAGACTAACAGTTTCCTATGTGGCAAGCCATACACACCTTGGGTCACCACATCTAAGACCTAGACTATTGAATACATGAGGGGTTCAACCAATAAAGCCTATCTGGTTACTAAATCTTGGGAAACAGAAGGCTAAATTTAACAATCTATAGCCTTAAAACCAATAGGCAGAATTTTTAACAATAAATAGGCACACATCATCAAACCAAGCAACAAAACACCAGAAATCCACAAAACAAGGCACTAAGAGAGTAAAAGCTTTGAGAAGACTTACCGAATTAGAAGAATGAGATGAGTTCCAGAATGAAAATGGTGGGCAAGGGCGATCTTTGATAAACCAAATCCAAAATGCTAAACACCAAACTTAATAAAGTAGGAGAGCATGAATAGATGTGACCGCTTGAAAACTTGGGAGATAAGCAGAAGGTGAAGCATCAATTTTTAAAAGTAAGAGAGAAAAAAGGAGTTTTCTCACTTAATATAGCCTCGATAGCTCGGGCATTCAATCTAGAGATTGATCAGTTACCCTCAATCCGATGGTCCAATGAATAACCAAGCTTAGGCATTGCCACACTGACGACTATAGGAAAATACAGGCATTTAATGCACTAATGATCATATAGGCTAGTGGTAGAAACCCAAGAGTTACAGATAAAATAAATAGAAGCATGACAAATAACCTATAAGATCATAGGTTATAAGCAATGAACTATAGCTTCTAGCCCACTTTAGCTAAGGTGCAGCTCCCATGTGATCTACCCGAGCACCCAATCTCGTATTAGCTAAGGCATAGCTCTTATACGACCTATCTGAAGCATTTAATTTATGCTGATTAAAGTGCAGCTCTTATGCGACCTGCAAGGCATAGCTCTTATGTGACTTATTCGTGTTAGTTGAGGTGCGTCTGTGTGACCTACATGGGCACTCAATCTCATGCTAGCTAAGGTGTATTTGTGTGACCTACCTGAGCATTCAATCTCGTGCTAGTTGAGGGGCATCCATGTGACCTACCTAGGCACTCAATCTCGTGCTAGTTGAGATGCATCTATGTGACGTACCTAGGCATTCAATCTTGTGCTAGCTAAAGTGCATCTGTGCGACCTATTTAGGCACTCAATCTTGTGCTAGTTAAGGCATATCCATGCCCAAGTGCTAGTTAAGATGCATCTGTGTGACCTACCAGGCATTCAATTTCATGCTAGCTAAGGTACATTTGTGCAACCTACCTGGGCATTCAATCTCGCACTAGTTAAGCTACTCAGGCACTCCAGTGCTCAAATTTATTATCAACTGAGAAGCGTTAATTTGATTGATTGGTCATTTAGCTTAATTTTTTATTTAACTGTGATGTGTAGGAATTTACGTCTACCTACGTATTATCTTCTGAGATATACAAAACATCCAATGCGATGCACTTAGAAAAGCGGGAAAATATGAAAAGTTCATTTATTACAAAACCTCTTTCAATGAGGCAAATTTACATAAAAATTCAAGAGTACAAATCAACACAAGCCTATAGCTAATGTATCATAAGAGGAAGAACTGAATTCCAATAAGTTAGAGGATCAATGAGTAAGCTAAAATACTCCAAATCTTTCTTATCCTCCTCCTAAGCTAAGGGCTTCTTCCCTAACTTGAATGCCCCCAAGGTACTTGGAGACACCAAGCATTACCATGCAAGGAGGCAAAAGACAAAAGGTGAAAAAGTTAAATGCATCAACATCACCATGAAGAGGTTATGAAAAAATTTCCAAAATCATCCAAGGGAACCTCATGCACCTATTAGGTCATTCTATAAAAAAGGAAAAAGGTTTTTTCACACCTTATATAGAATGGTCTGGCTTCACTAAAGAATCTAGAGACTATCCAGCTATTCTTGATCAAACAGTCTAGCAAAAAGCAAGGCTGCCATGCCAACGGCTATAAAATATGTGCATCAAATGCATGGCTTAGTGCAGATAGAGCGACAAGATAGAAGTCTAAAATGACAACACTGCAGACTATAAGTAAAGACTTTGCTAGCACTGCAGACTGTAAGTGAGGACTTTGCCAGCAAATTACAACTCTTAGTCTACAGAGAGAATTGGGAGTTAGGAGGCTAATGTTATAGGTATTTTCAAAACCATGTGAAATGGGTAGGTAAAAATCTAACAAATAAGTCTAACTAGAAAAGGCCCAGCTCATCCAAAAACTAAGGTCGTTCAACAAAGGCACCGAATCACCAACCACAAGCTTAGGGCGTAGGATAAGGCCAAGGTAGTAGCCCCAGCTCACTAGAGATGAGCCTCAGCTCGCTGATCTAAACAGGCTACCTCAACTATCTTCCAAAAAGCACTCTAGTTAAACCCAAGTATGGGACTAACTTGCATGGCCAACAGGTTGCCTAGTGCGAGCTTAGATTGCCAAACGAGTGATCCCATGCACGGGTACGGTCCATCAAAGTCTAGTTAGTAGCTAGAGGTGCATATTTCCAACCAACAGATTTGCCTCCAAAAATCGACAGTGATTTGCTTAGCATTTATTGTTTGATGTGGCAAAAAAGATAGATTTACAATTTATCAAATTACATTTGTAACCCCCTGCCTATATATATAGGGGAAAAACTATTGTAAGAGGAAGGAGAAATAGATATGTAGAAACTTTGTCAAAAAATAGTGAGATATATATACTATTACTCTATTAAGATACATAGAGAAAAACCATACAACAGTGAATATAATTATCGTGGACATAAGGGTCATACTGACTTTAACCGAACCATATTAAAATCCCTGGTGTTCATCTTGTTCTTTCCTTTCTCACTCTTTTCTTGCATTTTCATACGTTTTATTGCAGTTTGGACTTTAAATTCTTTGGTTGATTGATTATCGAAATCAACTGCCAAAAGAGGGCAACAATAGGATAAGATGTTACTCTCCAAGAGGGCCAAAGCATCGCGCAAGTGCAATCTCTTCGTGGTTCTAATCTCATTGAGGTATCAACACTCAATTTTATACCTTCAAATATTCTAAATTTTCTACTGCTCAGATAATTTCTAGGGAATCTTTGCGAGAGAAAATCAAAGTTGCAATTTTGATCTTTTTTTTGTCTCTAACCACTATTATTTTGCTGATGAAAGTTTATATATTTTTTGCCTGCACTCTATAAATATATAAAGATCCTTTCTTTTTTTTTCAGTGTTACCAAAATCTGGTCACTTAGTTGAATATTTTCTATCAAAGCATGGTGATTGTACTTAAGACTGCCTGCTTACTACAAAAGAATGCAAAAGTAAGCAGAGAAAACAATGGAGTCGTGACCTTTTGGCTAGACATTATGCACAAATTGACATGGTGTATGAGACAGAACTAGTTGTTTCTATCTGACTTTTGTGGGTTCACCAGAAGAGTGAGATTCAGTTTGTATTCAAATGTCAAAGTTGTACAATACACAGCAATCTAAAGATCATTTTGTGACTTAATGGTTTTAATCCTCTTTTTTTTTTTTTTTTTAAATTGCACAGGAAGCTTCCATATTGTTGCATATATAATTAAATTTTATCAATAAAGTATATTGGGAAGAAGTATAGAAATTCATATGGAAGATCGATGATGCTATACAAACTATAAATTACAAAACTTGTTATTACTTTATGCACACAAAAATCGACAATGAAACTCAAACTTCCTATGATACATGGCAGAGCAATGAACCAGATTCTAAGCCTCCTATTGACTCAGTGAGGAATATTCCATCCCTTGATAAAGTGGGAACATTTCTTCAGGCGGCAGCCCCTCCAACGCCATTTCTGACGACTATTTTTCTCGCCTTCTCACTGTTAGTAAATTTACAATCGGAAACATGGAGACAAAGTTCTAAGAAGCAATAAAATCAAAAGACACAAAAACTAATGTGATCCGATTTATTGCCTATTCCACGGACAAAAATAACAGCAAAATTTGATTAAAGAAAAAGGAGGAGAATACAGATTAGTATAATAATTCAAATTCACAACCTAAATACAACAAAAATATCTTACAGTACATATTTTCTTCACTCTTAGTAAGAGATAATTGTGAGATTTCTAATTCTCTTATCTATAATACAAGTATTTATAAATCAACATCCTAATTTAAAACTTATCACAATGAAAAATAATATATATCTAATTTAATCAAAATCTTATCTAATTAAAAATTTTTTTAAACAAGAAATAAGATATTATCTTATTTTACAAAAACAAAATTTGGGTTAAAATCCCAACATTCACATCCTCAGCTGATTCATATGTTGCCACTGGAGACTTGTTTCACTAGAACATCACGAAGCAATCTTCTGTTTCTCTGTTTCACTTCCATGCAAAGGTTGGAATGGATTCTGGTAATTATGATCTTCTTCTTCGGAGTAGATTCTACAGACAAAAGAGCCATAATCATTAGAAATGAAACCGGGTCATGTGGATTATAGTAATTGCTAGAATGATACACTGAAGGCAGATGTTCCCACTAAGTACCTCACTTCGGTCATTTTAGCTCATTTGGTGAAGGGCCTATGGCATTCGGTGGACAAGGAACTATGTGAATTCTGTTCTGCACTGAAAATTTAAATACCTCTGAACATGCACCACATCTTAGCTGATGACATCCCCTTTTAGAAACGAGAAAATCAGCTGGTAGCTTCAGCAACTGGAAACAGTTATGACAGGTGATAAAAGGGGCTCCACCAGCTACAGACCGTAAATGTTGTTTGGCCGAAGTCTGTTTCTGCCTAGGATACTGCTTCTGCTTCACCTCAGGAACCCTACGCCTCAGATTATCATGTCTCGTTCCATGACCATGTAACCGAGGACTTAATGGAACAGAGCCGCGGGAAAGGTAAGATTTATGAACCGGATGGAACCTGTGTAGCTCTTCATGCTGGTGAACAACATGAGGAGGCAACCCTGCAGACCATTGCCTCTCTGGGGGACAGCAGTAGAGACAAGAACGACCAACATTGTGAGTACTGCTTGTTGACTCGGCCGAAAAAGGTATATGCGAAAAATTTTGCCTCCGGTGCCTATTGATTCCATGTCTACACATTCCATCACATGTAGAGTAACCTGAACCATCAAAATACCTTTCCCCATGAAGGTCATGACTGTGGTATGCTGGAATATGCTTTTCTCCACTCAGAAAGTTGGTTCTGTTGAGCTGATTCTGCAATTTATAAATCATTCTCATTAATTTGATCTTTTCCTGGTCAGGGTCCTCATACTCAAAGGCATCATGTGAAAGGAAGCCTGAGCTGCTGTAGAGCTCATCACGCATTCGATTGGAAGGGCCAGCACTCTCATAGCCAGATCGGGAATGGAAAGGCATTCTGGAGGGATAATCATCTATCTCTCTTCTCGTCCAAACTGGCCTACCATGTCTTTTATTCTCCAGTGCCTCAATTTGCTTCCCTTTTCTGTCTCTGGTGACATTATGATTCCTACTCGGAAAATCTGACGAAAAATTTATGGAGTGATCTTGTGTTTTAAGATCTCTATATTTCATGCTATTAGCAAGGACCTTTCCTCTTCTAGGCCTTTCCCTGGAAACAACATCAGCATTACTAAAAGGATTCTCCAAAGGATGTAAACGACGGTTTGAGAAACCCCCATTCATTTCATCATACGAAGAGATGCTTCCATTAGCATTATAGCTTCTAGTTTGTGAGGCTTCAGAAATTTCTCCAAGAGCACCACTTAGTTCTGAACTGGGATTAGCAAGCTCTGCAGTATCAACCGTGTCCACAGACCTTACACGGTTAAAGTTGCGTTGAATACCATTCTGAGCTTGCTTCAGTGGTTCCTCAGGGAGAGACACAGGTTTAACAGATGAAGAGCTTTCTCCATTCCTGTCAGAAGTAAGATGTGAGATTCTTCTCTTTTCTGGTGCAAGGTTTTCCATACTCGATCCTTTTGCAGTAGAATCACTTTCACTGATGTCCAATCGAGATCTTGCTTCCACAGGAGCTGATTTCTCTTTCTCAGCGTCTTCTCCATCTGATGGACAGTTAAACTCTTTTGCTTCCATCGATGGTGAGTTTGCATCATTTGCCTCTGCTACTGAATCCTCTTGCTCCTTGTTTTTAAAATCTGATAATGCATTCATATCTTTCTCATTTTTTTTCTCTTCATCTCCAGGCTGCTCTCCGTTGCATCCCTCATTTTCCTGCCGATCCTCTCCAGTGTTTCCATCCAAAGAACATTCTCCTGAGGATGAACTAGTTGGCCTAGGAGGTGGATTGCTATGCTCTCCATTCTCAGAAACATGGTTGAACTCAGTTCCTCGAGCTGCACCAGTTTCATGTGGAGAGCAATGAGAGAAGTTCAAGTACAGATTACAATTTCAAAACTAGCTAGAGATCCACAGAAATCACTGTCTTGATTCGCAAAGTTGGAAGTATATCAATAAAAATTAACATATAACAGTAATGATTCATGGGAAGAGTGGTGAATAACTTTATAACAATCAAGAGAGAAGAATAAATCACAAAATTAATCTGTTTTGAATATGATCAGAGGAGAGTAAGACACTGATGGCTATGAACCAATATAATTACTTATTTTGTCTCTGAGACTGTTATTCAACCATATACCTATCATAATATGAATTAATCTGACTTCACTTCATGTTTAAACTTTGCCATATGTACACAGAGTAATAGTTTTTGCACAATGATAAGCGCAACAAACATTTCCTTTTCTAATTGTTCAAGAAGTCCAATGACCAAATTTGTATTCGTGTGCCATGTTTGCTTGTCAGAACAGAAGCTAGAAAATAAATTCAAATAGAAGAATGAGATTCATCATCACCTTGAAGAGTTTTGCCACATCCACCACACTTGTATAAACCCAAATGTGCATACTCTGGAAGAACTACACCGCATGTGGGGCATCTAACCAATCGAACCCTTGGAGCCAATTCACCAGACATCTTACTCCAAATCTCGTATTTCAACTGCCAATTTCAGAATAACAATTTTCATCCACCAACAATTCTTTTTGGAACAAAAACAAGTTCACCAAACTTTCACTGCCTGCAATCTGCATCAGATAAAATTGCAATTCAGCTATGATTATTGTAAACAACTCGTTTGTCAATTATGAAGAAGAGAAAGTATAAAATTCAAGTAAATTAAATTGTACGGCTAAACCAATGGACAAGCAAAATGGGTAAATTTAAGGAATATATAACACTAAATATCACTCATATACAAATTGGGCAAACCAATTGGATAATCTTTTGTTTGAGTCAATTGATTGGAGGTGTAGAACACAAAGCTACAAAAATAATTTTCAGTAATCTATGCTGTATAGTAGGTCTGCAGACTTTCAGGGGAAAAGGAAAAGAAGATTAATTATTGGCAAAAACGAAGTGTTTTTACTAACAAAAGCTTGAAAAAGAAGCTGAAAAACAAATAATTGAGCTCTAATTATGAGTAATCACCTCAATTTTGTGGCTAGATCGGATCAGATTCTTCAGCACCTTACAAGGAGACAACCAACAAAATCTTAAGACAGCAAAAAGTTGCAAAGACAGAAACCTTTCAACAGAAATGCAGCTGCAGAAATATAGACATGTACAGAGAAATGTAAATTCCCAGAAATTAAATGAGAGGAAAAGAAAACCAATGAACAAAAAATTCACTCGGTCAACGTTACGCATGCGGTGAAATGGCTAAGTTGAGGACTTTAACGAACCTGTCAGGAAATTTAAGGATTGACAAGAAGAAAAGAGAGAAAAATGTTTTCTTTGCTTTAATTCTTCTTCTCCAGTTTGTTTGAAAACTGGTAATTATGAACAGAGTTTTGGGGCACCGTGTTTGGAAGGGATTATAGTCAACAATGATATAGACTATACTGCTTTTCTTCTTTTTCTCCTTCTCTATTTTCTCTATGGTTTGAATTTTTGTTTCTGCTTTTGTATTGATCTCTCTCTCTCTCTCTCTCACTTCTCGTGTGTTCGTGTGTTCCAAGTTTCAGCTGTGGAAGGGACATGAGAGCGGAAATCGGCGCCGGTGATATTTAGAGAAAGACATTCTGATGAGGTGGCAGATGGTGGATCCCGCACTGCGGACATTTTTCCGCCGACCACTGAAGCTGTTGACAAAATCCTTGGAACTTTCTTATCAATAATTATTAAAAGGACTCATAATACACAAATTATTAGGATAATTTTTTGCCGTTTAAGATAATTTTTACCCCTTTTTTAGAACTTTCTGCCGTTTAAGATATATATATATATGTATTTTATTTCTGTATGATAGTTGGAAGCATTTTTTATTGGTTAGTTTTTCTGATTCACTATCAAAATCAGTGCCCGATTGTTGCCAAAAACAAGCCAGGCTAGATTTTTGGGAGAGAACACGTCATAGGAAAAAGCCAAAAAAACCCAACAAAGCATTTTGATTTTACTTAGAAAAATTAGATGAGATTGGAAAGCGACAAAAAACCTGATCCGCGGAGCAATTTGAGTTGGAAGACAAAGTCAACCAACGGAATGGTAGAAAGAATCTAATGGTAAGCGTTTGATTGGGTCAATTCCAGCTGTAATGTGCCACGTGGAATTCTATCCGATAAAATAATCCTTTTTCATGAATGAATTAGTCAATTGATTATTAAATTTAACAAGGATTATCCTGGGTACACTATAAAGAGTCGTATTAATATATATTTTATAACTTTTGTGCTAAACTTTTATAAAAACTTACAAATTTTTTAGATAGTCAGCAAAATCCATTTAACAAATATCATGACTTGAGCGAGATAGTGTGAGTTAATGGTATGTAATTTATTTGTTACCCAAAATTTGACAAAATGGTGTGACAGTATCATCCTCTAAAAAGGACAAAAAACCAAATATTCAGTAATAAATTCATATCATCAATCTCTTTCTATTTTTTTTTTTTTAATCTTTCTTTTTTCTTGTAAGTAGAACACTAGAGATTTTCTTACTTAAAAATTGTGGTCAATTTCAATTTAAATCTATTTAGATCACTTGAAAGATAGAATTATTTTTATAAAATGTACATGTGTTAGCTGAGAAGATAAAAGAAGTTTGCTTATATGAATTCCTTAAGCAAAATGTAGTTTTTTTGTTCAAAAAAATAAATTTATTAATTATGCAAAAGCTGAGAGATTGTCATGAATACAGACATCCTTCGATTCTGGGAAGAATGTCTTATGACAAAGTCACACCCATCTTTAATTGCATTAAAAATCCATTATACTCTTTCATGAACCATAGTATTCCCTAACCTAAAAATCCAAAATAATGAAATAAATTCATAATTAGTTAAAGTTGTCTTAATATCTTCTATATAAGCTAAAATCCTCCAAGGGCAGCTTCAACCACGATTTTACAATCAGTTTCAATTAGGACTTTAGAACATTGAATAGATCTTACAAATTGACAAGCCAACAATACTGCTTGATTCTACGATTGAATTAACACTTGTCTTCTCAAACTAGAGTTGCTGGAATTCCCCCAAAAAGCTTCACACAACCACCATGATTGTTGCTATGCCATTGCGCTAGACAACATTAACATTTAACTTCACATAGCCCTTCGGCAGTGGAAGCCTATCAGTCATTTCCAGTTGATATTTCGGAATGGGATTGGCTCGCAAACGCTTTAGCTTGAAGTTGAGGTTAGTTTCCACTAAACTTGCAATGCGATCTAGATCAATTCCTCACCATGATGGATTAGGGTATTTTGGGCCTCCCATACTCTCTTGATGGTAATTGTTGTTGTTGTGACTATTTTTTTAGTCTTTTATGGGTAAATTCTAGGAAATCCTATTATTTAAATTGAAAATAGTTAGTCGAAAATCGATAGGATTAGAGACTTGGAAATTACCTACATGAAATTCTAGCAGCTTGAACCATAAATGTTTGATAATGTCACACTTAGTCATGACATGAATATCACTCTTAATATGAACATCATTATAGGGAATAAGAAACATCTTCTAGATAAGCAAAAATGCGAATTTTATCCCTCCCTTCCCAAACCTCTGAAGAACAATTTTTAATTGGTAGTGAATATGATCTTCCAAAGTAAATCCCCAATAGGAGATACATTAGAGCCAAATCGCATAATGTTTTTGTCATGGTATGTAGACTTCACTGTGAATTATTTCAAAGCCACTAGAATCCACTTCATCTCATCTTACCTGTAGTGTGGAACTTGAATTTCCACAATCTTAGTCGCATTATCTTCCACAAAGAAGCTTTACACCATTTCAATATTCTAAAGTTTTGAATTTGGTAGCCATAAAAACTAAAGGGTAATATTTATAGGCAGCTGTGTATTGGGTAAAAGTCTAGGCCTAAAAATTCTTACAGAAAGGGATCCATGGATCTTTATTTAAATAGATTTTATCTCCTTTTTGAATTATAGCACAAACCCCCCTTTTTTAGAGACTCAATAGATTCTAGAGTCCCCTTCCATACTGAGGAGCCTTTTGAATAAGTATTTAAATGTAACAAATTATTCCCTTTATATTTGTTTTTATAACTAATAGCCAAGCTAATTTTGTGAGAAGGGTCATATTCATCTCATGAAAAAGTTTAAAACCCATTCCACCATATTTTTTTTCGGTTGATACAATGAACTTCAAAATACTGGGCCAAAACACCTTAGTTTGTCTTCTGGAATTTCCACTAGAATCTTCTTGATAATGTGTTAGGCTTGGTGCAAATTTATTTCGGAATCAACATTGTAGACATAGTATAAATAGGCATGATTTGAATCATTAAATTAATCAAAGTGGCCATACCTCCCCACAATAAAGTCTTCTTTTTCTAACCTTGTAATGTATTTTAGACCTTATCTATCAAATATTTGAAATCTGAAGATCAATTCTTAGTTAAAGACATATGAATGCCAAGGTATTCAGCATCTCTCCTAATTGAATTAAGTCCAAGAAAGTTTTGAATATCCTATCTGACTCTCCTTTTTATGTTAGTAGAAAAGAAAATCCTAGATTTAACAATATTAACTTTCTGGCCAGTCCAAGCTTTATACAATCAAATACATTCCCAAAGTTCCCTTATCTCATTCACATTTGTCCTAGTAAAAAGAACCACATCATCCACAACACATGAGCTGCGAGATGGATAGGCTACCTCCAGCTATCTGAAGTCCACGACATTTACCCCTATATTTTGCTTTCAAAAGAATTCTTGTTAAGACTTTTGAGCAAAGAATAAAGAGATATAGGGAGAGTGGAATTGTAGATATATGCACTCCTTAACCTAGTGGAAAAAAGTATCATTAAAATCAAACAATTTCATAATACATAGAATAAAATCCCATTCCACCTAGTTATAAGCTTTTTTCGTATCTAGTTTGAGTCCTAAAAGCCTCTCTTTCCCTTTTTTCTTTCACATGTTGTAAAGGAACTCCTGAGCTAGTAGACCATTCTTAGATATCCATCGACTAGGCACAAAGGTAGACTATGTTGGAGAAATTAGCTTTCTAATAACTATTCACATCCTATTCACTAGAATCTTTGATATCAATTTGTAAAGTAAAGTACAAATGCTGATGGGTCTAAATATAGTAAAATCTTTTGCAACCTTATGAATTAACATAATATGACTAAAATTAAGCAATTAAAGAAGAAACCTAGAATGGAAAAATGATTGAATAACATTAACAATTTGATCACCCATAATATTCTAGCATTCTTTATAAAACAACTTTGGCATACCATTTGGTCTTGTCTTGATGCTTTCATTTAGTTGTATTTTCTTTTTCAGTAATCAATTTGGGAATTAAATCATTGAAATTAGAGTCCATGAGAATTTCAATAGAAGTAAAAACTTTGTAAAATTATGGACAAAATAATTCCCAGTATGAAATAATTTTAACTGTTGCGATATTGTTACACTTTCTCCCTATAACTGTAAACAAGTGGAAAAATCAAGAATTAGTATCCCCATCCTTTAACTAGGTTTCATATGATTTTTGACACTAAATCTATTCTTATTTATGTAGCTGCTCATTTATTTCAAATTGAATATTCCTTTCCACATTCCTATTAACTTCAGATTAAGGTGACTCCATTAGATCCTAAAGCTTAGCTTGCAACTTGTTTAATCTATGTTGGCAATATCCAAAAGTCTCATGGTTCCATTTTTATAGCACATTTTTAACATTTTTTTATCTTCTAGACCAATTTAAAAGTATTGGAACCAATTACGTCTTTATCCCATGCACTTTTAATAACTTCTTTACAACTAGAATCTTGAAATTGTGCTTGCATGAATCTAAATGGCCAAGGTTTATGATCAGAATTTACTTGAGTATCCAATAGAATGGGATGATGGTCTGAATGGTGGCTTGAATGTTATAGAAGAAAAAAGATAGCCTTATCCAATCTTTCCTTGATATTTGCATCATTAACTTTGTTGTTGGTCCATATGTATTAGGACGTTCAAAATTAATATCAGTTGCACCTATATGATGCACAAACTCCCCAAAAGCTATATCATTCGAATTCCCAATTGTACACCCTCTAATCTTATGTCCATAGTTTAGCAAAGCATTGAAATCCCTTATTACCAACCATGAGCCATTCATTCCCTTGAGAAGGTTATAAAGCTTAATCCACATCAGTTGTTTAACATGTTGGTAAGAAGAACCACATACAAATGTAGCAAACTAGCCCTTTTCCATAATTAGAGTCTTTAATTCTTACATGAATAAATCTATCCGAAGACTCTACAACACTGACTTGTAAATTCTGTTTCCACAAGAGCATTGAACCTCTTTTTCTTCCATTAAAATCTTTTAGGTACCAATGATGAAATCTTGTTATATCAAGTAACTCCTTTATTTTTTTCAATTTTTTATTTTGTTTCACTAAGAAAAACATAGTTTGTACTATGTTTTCGTAATAAAGTCTTAAAAGCCTTAACTAAGTGGCCTTGTTTAAGCCACGATAGTTCTAGGCTAAGAGTTTCATGGTTAAGTTAGGGGCATGACAAGCTTTGCTTCCTTGACTATAGATGAATTGATAAATGATTCTTCCAATGTAGGTGTAGCATTCTTGCCTTATTCTTCCATTGGGAAAATATTTACCTTTTTCTTGTTGGAATTATCTTATTTTAGACTTCGTGATTCATAAATTATAATAAGTTAATGTCAAGATAATTTGAAGCATTAATATAGTGACATATAGCTATTGGATTCAATTTGGTACTATAACCTATTTTTGGATATTAGATTAAATTACTGTGATGTATAGGATTCAAATCCATTTTCAATATTATATGTTAATAGGTCCTTACTCCTATATCTCATATAGTCATATAGTATTTTTTTTCCATTAGATTGCTATCTTACAATTTCCCAATCAAGGACCATAGCCATTAGGAGAAGTGATTCTATAAAAAAGAAAAGATCAATGGATCAAATAGGAAGTTCAGGTAATTCTAATCTTTTCTAAATCAATTTTATATTTATCATATGATAACTACATGACTGAAAGGTTAAAGTTAGAATTAAATTTATTTTATCAAATGGTATAAGAGTTTTGCTAATTATGTGATTATGATTGATAAAATGCTAATTTTGTGATGTAGTTTTTATTTGAATAATATAATATACAATAATTCATTTTGGTGATAAGATATGTTATAAATCGTTAAATTTATTTCATAGCTTTTGATATTAGATACTTGATATAATGTATGAAATTTACTATATTTAATTGTATTGAATTCGATTATAATTGTATGAGAAATTTTATATCTTAAAACTCATTTTGTGATTATTTTCAATATAATGTAAATTCTAGAATTTATAGGAATACTTGCTTTTGAAATAAATCAAAATGAGTTAATACGTTTAGTAATTGGTGTAAAGTTAAAAATGAAAATGCATGGTTCTAATATAGTATTTAACAAGTTTTTGAGTTTTGATAGTTCTGGGAAAGTGGAAAATTTTTCCTTCAAATATTCAAGTGAGCAATAACCAGTTTTTTGGGTTATGAAACTTGTTTAAAAAAAATTGAATTTTGAAAACTTAGCAAATCAAAATTTGAGTGGATTGAGTAGGAAATTAAGATAAAAAGAAAACTAAATCAAAATTGCATGTAAAAAGGGCTTCAAAATATATATTTTTTAATTTTTGAACCAAGTCTAAACTCTGTTGGATGACCCCAAGTTGCAAACCCAGCAAGAGGTTGAAGACAACTTCATTGGTGTGTGGCCCATGCTCATGCAAGGCGTGTGTGGTTTACGTGCTGCCTTCCTAATAGTTTTTTACGGTGGTTTTTCCACTGTTGACCTCCATTCTCCGAGGTGATATTTTAGGATATTTTTTTAATTTTTCTAGAATAAAATTATTTAATTAATTTTTATATTTTTGAATAATTAAATGAAGTTATTTTGGTGCAAAAATTTTACCATATGATTTGTACAATTTTAGCTATAGTATGTATTTTTTTTTTGTAGAGTTATTTGATGATATTTGGATGTTGATTAATTTTAATCAACATGATATATTATTGTAAGAATTATTTATGACTCATATTATGCCATTAAATTTTATGTAATTACATTCCCGCCTTTTGTAAGGCTAGTTATATAAAATTTTGTTAAAATGAAATAGTTTTGGTTGATATTCAAGAGAGTATTGTATTAATAATATTACCCGTCCTTCGGTATGGTATTATTAATATGGTTAGTTGTTAATAATGCGAATGTAGGGTTAAATGTTATGTTCTTAGAACTTTGAATTCCCTTTGGAGTTAGGTTTCTATGAACGTAATGTTTAATTCTTGTATTATATTATAAAGTCTTAAATATCCTTTTGATATTAGATTTTATAATGTAATAATGTGAATAATCGTATAGTGAATATTTGAGGAAGTTCAACTTCTTTTCCTATACAATTAAGTTCTGTAAAAATGCTGAATGGGATGAATTACGAGAACTAGGTAGAGTCATTAAAGTAATACCTAGAGGTCACTAATCTTGATTTGGTGCTTCAAGAACAAGAGTATGCCATAAATATAAATTCAAGTGTCGATTTGAAAGTAAAATATGAGAAGTAGACACACTCAAGTCACCTATGTTTGATGACCATGAAGTACACCATGGACAAAACCATTAGATAGAGTATTCTTGAATCTGAGAATACTAAGACTTTTCTTGAATCAGTTACTAAAACATTTGTGAAGTTGATAAAGTTAAAAAAGGTCTCTACCTCTCATTACTTGAAAAGACTATATATGATAGTGTTAGTGGAGTGCAGGAGCATATTTTGAAACTGGTCTATTATTATAACAAGTTGAAGAACATTAATGTTGATCTGGGTAAAAGTTGCTTAATATGGTGTGCACCAGAGTCATTACTTACTAAGTTTAATATTCTGAAGACATCTTATAATATGCAAAAAGATGAATGGACCATAAATAAATTGATTTTTGTTGTTGCACAATTAAAGCATAATATAAGGAAGAAAAAGGTGAAAACAATTAACCTGGTCTCTTACGGATCTACTTTAGGGCACCAAAGAGACAAAAAAGAAAATTTCTCTCATGATAAGAAAAAGGATGGTGCAAAAAATAACTGCTACAAGCCTAAAAAAGCTTAATTCAAAGGAAATTACAGGTTTTGTAAGAAATATAAGCACAAGAATGTGGATTGCTTTAAATGTAAGAAGTGACTTAAGAAAAAGAAAGGCACTAAGAAACTTGTAAAAGCCAAGTGATGGAGAATTAATCATTCGGCTTAGAAATGGTGATAGAATACAAGTGAAGCATAAAAGAGATATTTCTTTATATTTATTTACTAAACATATATAAGAACTTAAAAACATTGTTTATGTATCCTCTATGAGGAGAAATTTGATTTCAATTGTTATATTGGACTTTGATAGATACTCTTGTTCTTTTGGTAATAGAAAGTTTGATTTACTATATAATTCATGTGTGGTTGATTCTGGTGTGTTATCTGATTGATTATATAAAATTGATTTGGATCTTGATTTTGCAAAATCAAATAATACTAGAGTGAAAAGAAGAAAAGTAAAATCGATGAGAGTTCTTTAATGTTATGTGGCACAAGTGTTTGGGTCACATTTCTAGATAAAGAATATAGAGGTTAATAAAGGAAGGGGTCTTGCGTGATTTGGATTTTTTAGATTATTGCACTTGTGTAGATTGCATAAAGGAAAAACTTCATATTGGAAGGAAAGAGAAGTAGAAAACAGAATGTTTTGGAGTTGATTTACATTAACATAAATGGATCCATCACACCTATGCCATAAGTGTTACAAGTACCTTATGATCTTCATAGATGGCTACTCTAGATTAGGATGGATAGAATTACTTACTAAAAAATCTAAATTACTGGATGTCTTCAAGTCTTGTAAAGTTGTAGTTGAGCTTAAATTGAAAAAGAAGATCAAATGTGTCAACTCTGATAAAGGTTGTGAGTACTATGGCAGGTATGATGAAACTAAAATAAATTGTGGTCCATTTTCTAGGTATCTGTAAAAATGTGGAATCAAGCCTCTTGCACCATATCTAGAACATCGAAACTAAATGACATAGCTATAGAGGATGTGGAACCGGATGAGTTAATTGATGAAATTCCATTGAGAAAATCTCAAAGAGTTTATAAATCAATGATATCTAATGATTATTTGATATACTTGCAGGAACATGAATTTGATGTCAATGATGAAATTGATCCCATTACATTTTCACAAGTTGTGTCTATTCTAAACTCACTAGAATGGATGAGTGTGATGGAAGATGAATTAGTTTATATGTATAAGAGTCAAGTATGGGATTTAGTTGAGTTACCTATAAATTTTGAGCCAATCAGATGTAAATAAGTCTTAAAGACTGAGAGCTATACTCAAAGTCAAATTAAGAGGTACAAGGTCAGATTAGTAGCAAAATGCTGCACTCAAAGAAAGGGCATTAACTATAAAGAGCCTTTTTTGCCAGTTTCAACTAAAGACTCATTTTGACTCACTTTGATTTAGAGTTTCATCATATGGATGTCAAAATAACCTTTTAAAATGGTGATCTGTCAGAAATAGTGTATATGAAAAAATTAGATGATTTCTAAGACAAAGGCATGGAACACCTTGTGTGTAAACTAAAGAATTCTATTTATGGCTTAAAACAAACGTCTAGACAATAGTATCTCAAGTTTGATGAGATAGTAACTTCTCTTGGATTCAAAGAGAATGATACAAACTAATGTATATACATGAAATTAATTACAACCAGCTTTGTAATTATGGTTCTGTATGTTGATGATATTCTCTTTCCAAGCACTGATGTTAGTATGTTGATTAAGACGAAACAAATGTTGTCACAACACTTTGAGACAAAAGATCTTAGGAATGCCATTTTTATTTTGGGTATTGAGATTCATTGTGATAGATGTCTAGGTGCTCTTGGCATATCGAGAAAATTATGAAAAAATTCAACATGTTTACATGTTCTCAGGCTTCTTCACCCATCTAGAAGGATGAAATCTTTTCTAAGACCTAGTGCCTTCAAAATGATGAAGAAAGGCAAAAGATGAGAAATGTCCTATATGCATTAATTGTAGGTAGCCTAATCTATGCTTAGATATATACACGTCCTGATATAGCTTATATTGTTGGTGTCCTAGGGAGATACCTAATAATTCAGATTAGAGGCATTGGATTATAACTAAAAGAGTATTGAGGTATTTGCAAGGTACTAAGGATTACATGCTGACCTACAGAAATTCAAGAAATCTCATTGTTATAGGCTACTTAGACTTAGGTTTTTCAGGTTGTTTAAATGATTATAAATTAACATTTGGATATATTTTTATGATGACAGGAAGAGTTGTGTTGTGGAAAAGTAACAAGTAGTCCATTACAATAACCTTTACTATAGAAGTAGGGGTATGTCATGTGTTTTGAAGCTACTCACGAAGCCATGTGGTTAAGGAATTATTACTAGCTTCTTTATTGTTAAGAGCACCTCAAAGCCCTTAACCATTTATAGTGACAATACTACTGTTGTGAACTTCTCTTTGAACAATAAAAGCTATGCCCGTACAAAATACTTTGATGTAAAATATTAATTTGTGAGAAAGAAGATACACGAATATGTTACTTACATTAAGTATGTTTCCACGGATCATATGCTCGCGAATTCACTAACCAAAGGCTTAATTGTTGGAATATATTATGATCATGAAAAAAAATAGGTTTAGCTAAGTCTTTTGATGTTTTGGGTTAGTGGGAGCATTATATTATTTTTGTTATTTATCTTGAGATATGTTAAAATGAAATATTCATGATTTTACCATATATATTATTTATGTATGTTATCTGCTTATGACATGTTATTAGAGACATCTCGACCTTGTCTCATTGCTGTATTGAAAATGTTGATTCTCATGTAGCATTTTGGGTGATGCTAGGACTATTGTGTAGAGATTTGCATATAGTCACATTTATTGTCATGTAAATCTCACTTTGTATTTTTATGTTTGGTTATCAGAATATAAATGTATAGTGTGTTTGACATTATTTACCCTTCGGATATAATGATCTACATCATTGGAAACTTATGATTTCAATAGACCTATGGGTATAATAGTACCGTAGTTGTCTTGACATTAATTTAAAAGTGGCTATAGTTTATGAATTATGTTATCTAAGTGGGAGATTGTTGAAATTCTTTTTTTTTTTGGATTTTATAATTCATAAATTATAGTAAGTTAATATCAAGGTAATTTAGAGCACTAATGTAGAGGCAGGAAGTTATTAGGCTCAATTTGATACGATAGTATGTTTCTGGATATTGAGTCGGATTACTGTAATGGGTAAGATCCAAATTCATTTTCACTATTATTTATTGATGAATCCCTACTCCTATGTCTCATATGATTAGATAATATTTTTTCCATCAAATTGTTATCTTACAATTTCCCAATTAAGGACCAAAACCATCAGGAGGAGTGATTTTGTCAGGAAGAAAAGATCAATGGATCAAACAGGAAGTTTAGGTAATTCTATTTTTTTTTTAAATCAATTCTACATTTTATCATATTATAGTTATATGATTGAAGGGCTAAAGTTAGAAATTATTAAATTTATTTTATCATTTCTTTCTTAAGTTCTCAACATTACTACCCATGACAAATATCTTGTCACACCCTTGTATGTTATCTATCCTACTCAAAACATGGTCCATTTTCTATTTGAAATTAACCTATTTGGATTGAACCAAGAGATAGAGTGACCTTGCTAAAGTAATTTACTCAAATGATTCTTGAACCCTAATTGTGTGACGGGGTTCTTGACAAAGTTCTTAAATTGGCATAGTCGTGATGACTCACCGGTTCCTTCTATTAGGGTGAGAATGAAATCTTGGAACCTTATTGTTAGGGGAGGATGCATTCATAACATCATAGAACACACATACATCTATAGTAATTGTGCATCTTGTGACCACAACTTGTATAAAATTGTTCCATATTTTTTTGCCATCAATTGGAAGAGGAAAACTTTATCTTAAATAAATGTTAGAATGTTTTAAATTTTATTTATTGAACACATTAATATCTATTATTTATTATATAAATATTATGTTACAATAAAAGGATGATATGCATGCTTTGAATATTTACATGTGTTTATGATAGTATATAAAATTATATGCACCAATCTTTGACATTATCAAAACTATTTTGATTAACTAAGGTAATAAATAAAATTAGAAAGCATCTGTTAATAATTAAAATGTACTAAATAACTAATTAAATTGATAGTAAATACACTAATTTTCATTATTCAAAATAGTGGGATAAATTAATTTCATATTCCTTACTTTAAACTATATACAACTTAAAAAAAAATAAATAACAATAATAGTTTTTGTCATAAAATAATTGTTAATTATGATTGACTACATTTTAAAAAAGTGCAAAATGTAAAAATATTAATGCATATAATTATATGTGTAAAAGGCTTACCCATTTAGAAGAAAAAACTTAAATTTACATTATTGTTTAAAATGTTTTAATATACAAGGTAATCATAAATTAAAATTATTATATAAATATAAAATTATAAATTGATAAGATATATACAAATGGATAATTATTTTTTATTTATGTATAAAAATATGTATATTATTCCTTAGATAAAGATGAAATGAAATATATATATATTTTATTTCAATTCATAGGATTTATACAAATAACAAAAGTAAGACTAATACAAATATTTTAGTTAAAAAAAGATTAATACAAGTGATTAGATTTTACTTTACCATAAAAAAGAATCAAATATCATCACATAAATAAAAATATCACTATAATTTATCTAAAAGGATTTTAATAATATATTTAAAATTTTATTTCAATTATAAAGTGATAATTTTTTGTAAATAAAATGAAGTTTTAGTTTATTTTATAAAATCCATGCAACAATTAAGTCTATTTCTAATATAAATAAAGAGATATTAGAAAAAGAAAATATTCTGATCTATTTAAATATTCATTTTTTCTAATAATTTAAAATTTTATTTTTGTATATATTTATTGTACCATAAATTAAAATTTTTGAATTCATCACTACTTATTTTCATTGACATACATGATATTTTATCTCCTCATCAAGCTTGTAAAGATAATCTACAAATCATTAAAAAAAAAAAATAGATAGCAACAATACATTCCATATAGGAAGGGATGCAAGATGAGGTCAAGTATGATACCTCTATGCAGAGATGGTAATGGATCGAATCTAAATAAATTTAGATTTAATCAAAATCTAATAAGAATTTATCACTCTAAATTTATTAAAAATTCAAATTTATTAAGAAATTGATAAAACTCAATTAAGACTCATTTTGAATTAAAAAATATAGTTGTGATTTTCTTTTTTAATTGAAAAAAGTATAAAATATTTTTTAATGATAATAATTAACTTATTATAAAATATATAATATGATATCTAAAAAAAATACAAAATCATTGAATAATTAATTAGATAGACACATTCCACAATACAAAGAATTTCTTAATAAAGAATCGGATCCTAAACATCATAAATTTTCGTTATTAAAATTATGGTCAAATTTAATTTAAATCCATTTAAATCACTTGAAAGATAGAATTACTTTAATAATATGTACATATGATCATTTAGATAATAAAAAAAATTTACTTATTTCTTTATTTTCTTAATCTCAAATATGATAGGAGATATAAAATATGAAAATTCATATGAATTCCTTAGACAAAACGTAGTTTAACTTATTTGGATGGAGCCAAACACTCAAGAGGGCCTGGCCTTGACCCCACTGATTCTCTCTCCTTTGTTGCTATATGTGATTTTTTTTTTTAAAAAAAATATTTTGACTAATAATTTTTGCTTAAATGCCTCTAACTTTTTTGTTGCCCACTCACAAAGTTTTTAAAAATAACAATGTGCATGAATTTTCTCCTTTTTATTGCTGTAAAATTTATTAATTATAACTCTTTATTATGTTATTTAGATATTTTCTTTGTTCCGATTCATAAATTATCATTTATTTATTAAATTATTTGAATTTTTTTTATTTATTGTGGGATAATTTTATAAACTACAATAATAATTTATTTGTTATGTTGTTTAATATAAGTAGTAAAGTAAGTTTTATGTTATTTATATTTGGCTAGAATATGGGTTCAACTTTTTTCTTTCATTTACAGTAATGATGTATCTATTTTTAACCTATAGTATGTAAATTCTAGCAAACAATTTTTTAACTATACTATTTATTTATCTTTATTATATATTTTAAATTTAAGTAATGTTAGTGTACATGTGGGAAAAATTGTAATTTTTTTTTGCAAGCTATTTGAAAAAAATTATGAATTTTTATGAGGAGATTATAATTTTTTTGTGAAAAAATATTAAAGATATAAAAATATTTAATTAAAAAGCATTCACAACACATGTATTCTTATTCTTCTAATTATGCATCAAACATAAGTCTTGAAATTTTGGTTGTCTGATAATTAATTTTCTTCCTTTTTTTTTTTTGCTATCCTCGTCATTTTATGTCCCCCATTGTCCCGCTGGCTTCAATTTCAGTGTCATTCTCATCACCACGGATCGCGGCCAATAGTAATAATAGCGTATAACAAGACTTTGAAAATGAGGAAGACAGCTAGGAAGTTTGACTTCCTCAGAGACTTGACAATTGACCCGGACAAAGTCGCATGAGCCATGAAATGCTCCAGAATGTTTTCATTTGAGCCAAGATAGCATAAAATTGGACCACAAAATAATTCTTGGCTGAGGGTTTGTCCAGTTCCAAATTGAATTGTGGGTACCACACAGCTGTTAGTGTCACACCTATACAGCTACCATTTGTTGAATTATGGGTATTTTTTATTTTGAGACATTGACACTTTTCTATTATGAACTTAAGAACTCTGACTAAATCTAATCTTAAACAATCCTTTTTTTGTTCTTTTTAACGATGTGCTAAATACTTAAAAAAGGGGTATATTTAAACTTTCATAACATGTCATTATGAAAGTTTTGTACACACATAAACACTATTTTTTTTTTATGATGAAACCATTATATCAAACATATTGTTATATATTTTTTTAGAATAAATATCTATTTTCATCTCTATAATACATATTTTTTTATATTAATATTAATTTGTTTAATTTTATCAATTAATCAATGTATTATTCAAATTCTTAACAAAAAAAAAATTGACGTTAAAGGCTCAAAATTTGTATGATCTAATTAATTAGTTGATTGTATTTATCCCTTCAATTAGACTTAATGACATCATTTTTTTCATTAGTAAAAAGAATGAAATCCTAACATATAGATTGTTCTCCTCTCTTATTATTAATGAAAAAATATTATTATTAAATTTGATTACAAAGAAGATAAATATAATCGATTAATTAATCAGGACATATAAGTTTCGAATCTTCTACATCAGTTTGCTACTAAGAACTTAAATAATATACTAATCAAGAAATAAAATTGAATAAATTAATATTATTTAAAGATAAAATTAAAAAAAAAAACTATTTCATAGGGACTGAGAAAAATTAATGGGTGTTTACTCTATGTTTTTGTCATTCCAAGACATAGGATTACTCTTGTTATGATTGATCACCATGGTTCAGGTTTAAATTCTCGTGTTCTTCACCTCTTGAGAATATACTACGGGCTCTTCAATGACCTTAGGTTGGGGGAATTGCAATTCAAATTCAAGGACATGAAATGAGGTTCTTTGCTTTTTTAGGCTTCAGAGTTTGACTTGTCCCTCCCAAACAGAGAAAGTCAAGCAGGATAATTTTTGTTAATCACATGCATGTCTTCTCTGGCACAAGAAACTGAAGACGGTCACAATCACAAGTGATGACTTGACTTGACTTGGCTTGAGCACAAACTCCATCAAAATCAAAAGAAATGGCATACACAGTACTGAATACTATTCTCCTATCTCACACGACTCTATCTCACGAGACACTCACACGATTGAAAGTTTCTTGTATAGTGACACTATATTTTTGAAATTGTAGAATCAATAAACACACTCATGATTATGAATGTCTTGTGGGCTACCTTTATGCGCATATAGCATTACTTGACTCGGTCACTCGGAAAGAAAATGACCTTGAACTACAGTTGTTAGATATGGGTGGGTTTGCAGGAGAGTTTGCATGATGTAGAGTTATGCTAGATGCACAGTAACACACTTTACATCCTTACTGAGTGAGACAGTAATATATGGGATATGAATGTGCATCCCCACATTAGACCGAGCAAAGCTCAAACTTGTTTCATCCGATAATGTGAGGACCATGCGCTAAGGACCTTAAGAAACTGATGCACATGTCACCTTTAAAACAGAAAATATCTGAGGCAAAACAATCTATGTTAGCACCAGAGTTCTAGGCTAAAAAGGTGAAAATTAGGGGTTTGAAAATATCAATCATCAACATAACTATCTTATCTAATTTGACAGGAAGCGAGGCATTGCCAGAGTGTTTAGATGCTCAATAGATACAAGGCAAGCGAAATTGAAAAGATGCAAAGCTTCAGCATGTATTACACAAATTGGAAAGATGATGCTTGTGCCGCGTAATTGCTTGACAGAGCTCTTGATACTCTCTCCTATAGTGCTCCAGCAAAAAAAAAAAAAAGGCTGCCATATTGCCTTCCTCCTCTCCTGAGCCACATCCGAGATCAAAGCTTCCTCATGACTAGCCACCGCTTTAGGATCGAATCATCTACTGGATGGAAACTAATGTCGAATTGCACATGTAAACAGGATAGTCTCTCTTCATATTTCCAATCTGATTGTCTTTCGAGCTCACTTCCGTCATAAGATCAAGAATCTTCACATCAGCCTCATCTTTCTCAGCCTTGAGCATATCATACTTATGTGTGTATCTGTCAACTTCCTTATTCAAGGCTTCTATGTTGCAAGCTGACCTTGTAATTCATCCATAGACACAAGTTCCATTTTTAACCTTGCAATCTCATCATTTGATACCGTAAGCTGTTCTCTAGCTACCTCCAGCTCTTCTGCCATATTTGCAACCTTGTTCCCACAAAATTCAACATGATTTCTCAAGTGAACTGTTTGTCTCTTTAACATGATGACTTCCTCTTCTGGAAGCTTAAGTTTCAGGTTTGAAACTGAGTTCTTCCTCAATCTTGATGAATTTTCTGAGCAACTTTTCATAACTGAAATTCTCCATCAACAGCGATGTACTATCTGTTTTATCTTCCCTGGCCATTTGGTTTTCCCGCAGATTAATCTTCTGGAGGGGTCCCTTGCTATCAGTATTGGCAGGCAAATTAGACGGTTCAGATTCCAAGTCTGGGGACTACGAGGAAGGTGATAGAAAGCCCTCATGCAATAACTCCATATTGACAATATGAAAACCAAACTAGGTCAAACACAGCTTCAGATATGGTATCCTATAAGAGGTCCCTTGATCACAAATTGATTGAGATTGTTGGAAGCCCTCTGCGTGAAATTTTGAGATTAAAGCCTTAGATTAGAACCTTGCACTAATTGAAAAATAACAAATCCTGAAAAGAATAAAAGTTTTTCCATTCCAATCACCAAGTACTCAGATTGCAAACAGACAAGAAGATAAATAATCTTCTAGCTCTGAATCTTTGAACACTGAATAAACAACTCATCTCTTTAAATAATTTTATAATTTTACACTGGAACAAGTATAAGAGACATAAACTTACAAGCAAATAGAAATTATGTGAATAAATGATATTATATTGCAAAATCACTCAACGACAAGTCCTCTGATTCGTGTATTGCAATTTTCTTTCTAAAGATATGAGCCAGAACTAATATGTCAAAATTTAACCAAGTAGTCAACCACCCAGTGAGACACTGACAATTCAAAAACCCTAAAATGTACATAGCAACAGTAAAGTGAATGCCTGGCCTACAGAAAGTAAAGTAGCGTCTCTCTATTTCCATAGGTGCATGCATTTTTAAGTATATGTCGAAACCTTCCTAACCTAAACCCTCCACTCCTACTGAAGGGAATTTTAGATTCAAACATTTCCACTTTAAAAGGTTGTAGTTACAAGATCACATTCATAGCCATTGGCGATTCTATTTTTCTTCTTTTTCCCCTAAAGAAGATATCAGACAAACCAAAGCAAAAGAATTACGATGACTCATAAACAGCTTAACATATTAGAACAATTCATTTATATAAAGAGTCTTGCACAGCCATAGCAACAATTGAGATTAAAATTTTCACGATTACCGATTGATCATTCACTGAATCTCGATACACAAACAAGGAATGAGAGAAAAATCCAAGTGAATCCTCAAAAAATTGTGCAAATGGAGTTGAGTTTGCAAGCCCAAACCTGCAGAGGCCGTTAGCAAAATTGACTCATAATTCCGGTGGAAAAGGAAAGAGTTAATTCCTTAGAAAAGGTTGAGAGGAAACGACTGAAGCTGAATTGAAGCGCAACGTTGGGTTTAAGGGAAAAAGCTGAGTAACAAGTGACCTTGCCTTATTTTCAGTTCGCCCGCGTTTTCTCGTTGAGATTCTTGTGTTCCTAAAATACCCTTTCCCACTCTCTCTTTTGACACAATCTAATTGTTTCATATCTTCAAGAAAACTTGATTTTTCATGTTTTCATAATTATAAAATATTAATATAATAAAAAATATCTGTTGACGGTAGATTTTGATTCTGCCAAAATTCAGCCAATAGAAGAGGTTCTTTTGGGACTCAAACGCAATTTGGTTATTAGTATAGCAAATATGAGATAGAAGACCAAAAAAGGAAGAGAAATAGTGGTAAATAGAGCTTTTAATGTAGTTCGACTAAATCCAGATAATACTAGATCCTACATTCACAGTAGTGTATTGATATGGAAGAATTTCTACAGAGTTTCAGTATGATTTTCCAAGTTTCCATGCTTACAGAGTAATCCTTTCTTCTATTTATAGAGGGGAGGAGGCTACAATAGTAATTTTACAAGTTGTAAATATGTTACATCATGCAGTGTATGTACAAGACAAAACATATCCTTCAATTTGGCTCTTGCAGATTATTTTCTGCGGGTGGGATCCTTGTCTGTTGGGTATGACGTATGTTTGTCTCTTACCTAACGAGCTTCTTGCTGAAGGCCGCACCTCGCAACCCAAAACCCTTGATTTGGGGTCGTTGCTGCTTTTTGGGTAACGAGGTCGAGCTGTTTGTAACGAAGCAAGCTCGCACAAGATCAACTATTGAACAAGCGAGCCGAGGCTTAGTGTCCTTGGCACCTTAGCGAGCTGCGATTCCATTGCTACTTTGGGCCTTTTGCTAGCCCATTTAAGGAGTTCTGGATTTCACTTATAACATAAGATCCCCAACTCTCAGCTTGCTTCACAGGCTGGAAGTTGAGTCTTGTCATAATTATCCCTTCCTAAACACCATGCAATCAAAGCCTTTATTGATCATGCCGCTTTATTTGTCCCAGACCGCTCCTTCCTTTACATGTGTCTTATAATCAGGGACACATTTGCCTCGTTTTCTCTTAAGACAATTAATGAAGGTAGTTGGGAGTTCTTTCGGATCCCTCGGTGGGATTAGGGTTGTTCCTATATAAGACAGAGGAAGTCCTCCTTCCTCTTTCTTAAAGAAATCAGATGGGAACTTCAAGTAATTCTTTCCGATGGGTGTGTATAGTCTGCTACATAAAAAGCTTTTCAAGTAATTCTTCCTTGAAAATGTTAGGGGATCTTTCATAGATCTCGAATTATTTCCTCCCGGTGATGTTGGGGGGATGAACTTCTCCAGCTACTCCGGCTTGCCTTCACTGAATCTGCTAAGTTGAGCGAGGAGCTGGAAAGGGGTTCTAAACCAAGGAGGGTGACAAAGGAAAAAGTTGAAATCAAGCGCATTCGTCGTCCCTTCTACACATTGGGGCTCTTATCTAGGCTGCCAATCTTTCTTCCAGTATATAGGCTAGATTAACTCAAATTTTGGTTTCTTTGTGTAAATGTACCTCATTGAGGCTTTTTAGCAAATGAACTTTCTTCATGATTCTATTACACTAATTCTCCTTCACATTGCAAACAAGAACATGAACTCATTGCAATAGTAAAATGAAACGTTCAGACAGCCAATCGGCCAAGCTCCTTTATAAGCAACAAGCTTAAACAAAGCATCTCGCAAATAATTAATGTATGAATAAATCGCACAAGAACTGTGCCTAACAGAAGGTTGCATGAGAGCTACGAACACACAATCGCATAAGAGCTGAGAACACTTATCTGTATGAAAGCTACACTTTATGAGCTATAATAACTTAGTTATGCAAGAAGCGAGCTTATTTTGAGCGTCTCCATGCCTCAACTGGACCATAAGTCATAGTTAAATAGTGAGTTTCCGGAAGGAGCCCCAGTGCCTCAGCTCAAAAGCTGGCAATTCATTAATTTTTCTCTGGAATGAGCTCCGAGGGACCTCAGCTTAGAAGCTGGCAATTTGTCAATTCTTCTCCGGAATGAGCTTCGGGGGGTCTCAACTTGGAAGCTGGCAATTCGTCAATTCTTCTCCGGAATGAGCTTCGGGGGGCCTCAGCTTGGAAGCTGGCAATTCATCAATTCTTCTCCGAAATGAGCTTTGGGGGGCCTTAGCTCAAAAGCTGGCAATTCACCAATTCTTCTACGGAATGAGCTTTGGGGGGCCTCATCTCAAAAGATGGCAATTGTTCCGGGATGAGCCCCGGCACCTTAGCTAGAAAGCTGGCAATTGTTCCAGGATGAGCTCCGGTGCCTCAGCTTGAAAGTTGGCAATTGTTCTAAGATGAGCCCTGACGCCTCAACTCGAAAGCTAGCAATTGTTCCGGGATGAGCTTCGATGTCTGATAATACAATATTTGACACATCTATTTATCCTCATACTTAACATTTTAAGATCTTGAATTGCTTGTTTCCAGCTGTGTTAGAGTGTTTTCATGATTCCATGTCAATTGGCTCATTTTACAAAATTCTGCATTATTTGCCTTAATTGAG
>JANHAO010001920.1:0-30733 GCA_026873985.1 Saraca asoca | reverse complement strand
CTGATTGGCTTCCTACTGCAATGGACACAGACCAGTCACTTTATACTTCCTCCAAGAATGACATTCAAGGTGTAATCACCTTGCGCGCCTACACACCAGATTCAAAAATCAAAAGAGATTTTCTTACTAAGTGGAGCAATTTAACTCATACAGAAAGTCCTCATTTGGGGTTGAATAGTTATGGTCTTTATGCTTATGACAGTGTCTGGATTCTTGCTTATGCACTTGATGCATTTTTCAGCAAAGGAGGAAGTCTTTCATTTTCCAGTTATTCTTCTAGGCCAAATATCTCAAGGCAAAGAGATTCTAGGCTGAATCTAGATTCCAATAAAGTCTTTTCCAATGGAAATGATTTGATTAAAAATATTTTAGATGTGAATGAATCTGGTTTAACAGGCCAAATGATGTTCACTTCTGATAAAAATCTTGTGCAACATGGATATGAAGTCATTAATGTGATTGGTTCTGAGATGAGGAAAATTGGGTATTGGTCAAGTTCTTCTGGTTTAACAGTTGCTCCCCGAGAAAAACCACACAATGTGAATTCAAGTGGAGGATTATATGGTGTCATTTGGCCTGGTCAAACAAGTCAGAAACCTCGTGGTTGGGTTTTCTCCGGCAATGGAAGGGCTTTGAGAATTGGGGTTCGACTTAGAGTTGATTACTATGAATTTGTAACAAGGACTGAGGGCCCTGAGATGTTTGGTGGTTACTGCATAGATGTGTTCACTAATGCACTAAACTTGTTGCCATATCATGTTGACTACAAGTTTATTGGATTTGACGATGATCAGACCAGCCTGGTTGATCTTTTGCACATGGTCTCAATTGGAGTAAGTATCAAATGCATAAATTTTGATATAAATGATACTGTGTGCTCTACAATGAAACTGACTCATAAAAGCATTGTCATGTGACAGTCTACTTTACACGATGAGATCTTTACAAGCCAGTTTCTTTGTGCAAAGAAAATTTTCTTGTTGGTAGAAGGATTTTATCCCTTTTTTTTTTTGTGTCTCGTATGCAAATTTTCCTAGATCTAATTTTCTCCTCATATAACAGAATCTTGATGCTGTGGTGGGTGACATTGCCATTACCACTGATAGAGAAAAGATGGTGGATTTTACTCAGCCATTTATTGAATCTGGGCTGGTTGTCGTTGCCCCAATCAAAAAGTCGAAGTCTAGTGCCTGGGCTTTCCTAAGTCCTTTCACTCCAATGATGTGGTTTGTCACTGGTATGTTCTTCTTTGTTGTTGGAACAATCATGTGGATTTTGGAACGTAGAATAAATGATGATTTTAGAGGCCCTGCTAGAAGACAACTTGTCACCATTATATGGTGAGTGCCAAGTTAATTTTGTGATCTCTTCAATCTTCTTCAATTGGTTCATAACTTCACACCCACACACATATATTATATGACTAAGTTTGTTGTTAACACTGAAATTTTCTTTATGCAGGTTCAGCTTTTCAACCTTGTTTTTCTCACATAGTAAGTGAAAGAAACTCATTACTCTTGATCTTAATAAAATTGTATTATCTGGGTTTAACACATCCTTTACTCTGATTGTGTATATTTTATTTATTAAAAATGCACTAAGATGTTCAATAATTGTGATCTCCACAAATTAAACTGACCAAAAAAAAAAACCTATTATTAAATCCAAATAAGAATACATGTTATCATAGTTCTAAATTGGATTATGATCGTAGATATATCATATTGTGGTTATCAAAATTATAGATAAATGTAAAAATATATTTTTAAGATAGAATAAAATTACAGTTATAAGTCACAATTTATAACAATGAGTGTATGGTTAAACTATATGATAATTTCTTGTTGATCTTTTTCTCTTTTGTACTGACTTAGCTAGTTTAAAATGAAAACTCAAGTTTTTTACTGATTAAATCCTTGTTTTTCTTGCAGGAGAGAAAACTGTGAGCACCCTAGGTCGCTTAGTGCTAATCATATGGCTATTTGTGGTTTTAATACTAAATTCAAGCTACACAGCAAGCCTGACATCCATGCTTACAGTGGAACAACTGTCTTCCACAGTGAAGGGAATTGACAGCTTGGTGACAAGCAATGACAGGATTGGTTACCAAAGGGGTTCATTTGTTATGAAATATCTAACAGAAGAGCTTGGCATACAAAAATCAAGGCTTGTTCCTCTTAACACTTCTTTAGAATTTGAAAAGGCATTGAAAGATGGGCCTGCTAATGGTGGGGTTGCTGCTATGATTGCTCAAAGGGCACACATGGAGTACTTTCTATCAACAAGATGTGAATTTGGAATGGTTGGTCCAGAATTCACCAAAACGGGATGGGGTTTTGTAAGTGCACTATATATGCTTTCACATTTTTCACATATAATTGAGCATTATATTGCATGTGCATGTTGACGTTGGTATATACATGCATAACTATCACTTTCAATTTACATTTGATTAGATTTATTTTTAACTGCGCCTTCTATTATTTAAATTCACGCATATAGTCATAAACAATCAATTATTAACATAAGAGAACGTTATTCAAACATGAAAGCTTTAATCAATATTTAGCAACAATTTTCATTTTTTTGTATATTAAAATTCTAACCCAAAATTTATAACCAAAACTTCATCTCATTATCAACAATCACCTGATAACCTTTTTAGAATATTATTACATTCAAATTCTAAAATTCACATCCAACTCTGTGACCCGCCTACTTGATGAGTAGAAAGTGAGCCAACGAGTCCAACCTATTTTATAAATGAGATGTGGATTAGATGTGAATTTTAGGGTATGGATGTATTTATTTATTTATTTTCTGTTTTATTAGTAGCAATTAGTCTTTTCGTGTGGAGGTTCAAACCTTGTTACCTAGACATTCAACATAAGAACACCCTCGCACCCAGAACTAAGGCATGTTGGCTTATTCCATCGACTAAAAATTGGAGCTTGCACTTGCTTAATTATCGCATTCATCAGGGGTAGAACTAATTAATCAACGCAAAATTCTTTCACTTTTCATTCAAAATTTTCCTATCATATATGTGGCACCCTTTCAAGAATTCAGATATTTTAATAAAACTTTAAATATCTATTCCTTTTGAACTTCTCAACATTTTTTAATTACCTGATTTTGCACATAACATAAAATAGACCGCATGAATTTAGCTTATGTGATTAGAGATAGATGAAAATTTGAAAAAAAAAAAAAAAATTCTTAGATTTGAGTGAAGCTAATTGATTCGAAAGAGTGTCTAAAAATTTATATGAAGAACATTAAACATACTTGCGTGGCATCGTTAAGTGGGAGTACCGCCCATAAAATCAATGGCAAAAAATTAATACAACCATGAATATCTCATGTTTTATAATCATAACTTTGACAGAAGTTTAATTTGATTTGTTTCATAAAAAAAATCTCAGGCTTTCCCAAGGGACTCTCCTGTGGTCATTGACATGTCAACAGCCATCCTAAGGCTATCAGAAAATGGACATCTCCAAAGAATCCATGACAAATGGCTTGCAAGAAGTGCTTGCAGCTCTGAAGGTGCAAAGCAAGACGTAGACAGACTCGAACTCAAAAGCTTTTGGGGTCTTTTCCTTCTAAGTGGCGCAGCCTGTGTCATTGCTGTTCTTTGTTATGTTATTCGTATGGCATACCGTTTCCTCAGGCAATCTGATGGTAATTGTGAAGGCTCATCACTCTCCGCTCGTCTTCACTCTTTCATTTCATTTGTTAACGAAAAAGAAGATGAAGGAAATAGAAGGCCCGACAAAAGCCCTAGCAGCAGCAAAGTAGTTCATGATTGTTCAAATGTTAGTGTCCTTGTTGACAATTAATGAGGCCATAGCTCACTGCTAGTTCAATATCATTAGTATGATAGTGTGAGGACGGGCGAACACACACATGTATAATAAACACAAAATGTAAATGTAAACACGAAGTATATGACTTCATATCTATATATATTGAAGAAATAAAAGTATTACTGATTCTAAATTGCAAATATAGTTGTGGTTTGTGATTTCATTACAACCATTACAATTGCTGATAAATACTGATATCATGAATATAAAATTAGAAATGTGGAGTTGCTAGAGAAACTCAGAAGAAGACATTGTTGTTAGCCATTTAATAGAATATGAATATAATCGGTACAATTTATCATTTATGAATAGGTGTCATATATCCGCAAAATTAGACGCATCACTAGCCTGGGTCACCAATCACTAAGTGATGATCCAAGAACTCTAAGCCTTTCATCATTTTATAAAACCTTTATTCTTTGAAAAATCATGAAAATAATGCTATAAATGTGATTGTGCGCATTTAAAAATATGATATGCAAACTTTATCTTCAAATTTTATTGAAATACATTTTCTTTGAAAGCAGAAAAATATAACTTTTCATGTTATAAAATATAACTTGGATCTATGTAATTGGACAACTGAAATTACTAAAGTATAGTCAATGACCACATCTAATTCGTCACATAACATAAAAGTCTTTGTTATCTAAGAATAGGCATCAAACTAAACAACTGCATGTTGAATTTAAATGGATGAATACAACCTTGAGTGCTTAGTGAATAGAAGGTTCCCCCCCCCCAACTTTGGGTAGAAAAGTTTTTGTTGACGTTGGAATTTGGTTCACGAGGGGAGTTCCAGATTCAAGCCAACGGGAGTGAATTCTTGGACCCAATGCTACTTCCCAAAGTGTGAGAGAGATGAAAGGAGGGGAAGAAGGACAAGGTGGCATTGTGTTTTTAACATAGTTCGGCTAAATCTTGGGCAGTACCGGACCCTACGTCTACGGCGGAGTTTTTATTAATATTTGAGAAGAAATTTTTACAGAGTTTTGGTATACAAGTTTTTTTGGCCTCCTTTCCTCTTCTAACAATGCATCCCTATTTATAGAGGAAAGAAGAGTTACATCCATTAATTACAAGCTACAGTTATATTACATAAAAAAATAAATGGAAAAGACAGACAAACTTTTGCAATTCGACTGTTGTAGGCTTCTGTCTGTGAGGTGGGTCCCTTTTGTCAGCTGTGGACTAGTATTTGTACATGTCTGCCACTTGGTATCGCTTTACTGTGCGAGACGTCTGTCATCTCGAGCTAGGGCTTCTAGCTCGGAGTCGCTATGGAAGATTGCTTTAGCGAGCTCGGTGTCACTGTAGCAGAAGAGCGGGCTCGGGTAGGGTAGTTGACTACTTGGTAAGTTGATCTTGTGATGACCTCGCTATGTCGCTTTGTGACGGTAAGCGAGGTAGAGCTCATTGGGCATCCTTAGCAAGCTGGGTAACTTAGTCTCTGCTAGGCTCGAGTTTGTCTCATTCTCTTAAGACCATTTTTTGCCTATAACTTAAGCCCTCCAACTCTCAGTTGCTTTACGGACCGAGAGTTTCAAGTTTTCTGAGGCTTTGTTCGTATTCCCAATTAGAGTCCTTGCTTGATCGGATTGTCATTTCAGATGTCTTTTCATTTCTACTTTAGGCTATGCTTTTTTTTGTTTGCCATTTTTTGGCCATTGGTGTGGCATTGCCATTTGTTTTGGGCCTTTAGATGAAGATTAGCCAAATGTCTTCTGGATCATTCGATGGATTAAGTTAGTCTTTTTATACCCTGAGGGACTTCTTCTTTTGCCTTAGAGAAGTTAAATGGAAGAGGCTGATGAGCTCCCTGTGCTTTTGGTGTCTTGGCTTTCGGTGAAGCTTGTTGAGACATGGATGGCCTGTTGCAGAGTGTTTGGAGGCATGGATAGCCTATTGCATGTGGCTTCACCACAGGATTCGTTTGCCAAGATCCGTCAGGTGGGCTGCTGGGGAGTCTTGTGCTGATCTTAGACTATCTTCCCCAGCTCTCTTCATAGAATCCAGCATGGCTGTTGGGACTCTTGGTGCCCTTTTGAGCTGTGTTGGGTTTGTTCCAGGAGGGATCGCTAGCCGAGTATGGGAAGACTGTAGGAGTGAAATTACTGGTCTTACTATTGGTGGGAGTTTGCCTCCTGGTTTAGCCAGCTCATCACTTTCTAACCGGAATGGTAGTATTAGGCTTTTAAGCTTTAGCCTTTGTTTCTACATTTCTTCTTCATCTAATGTAATTTTGCCCCTTTGAGGCTTTTTAGTGTATAAGCTCTTCTGTGTAGCTTCTGAAAGTTATATTGGATGCTTTGTGCATTGTTACTTGTATATTTTTGATGATTAATGAAATGTTTCTTTGTCCAATCGACTGTGCTCTTTGACTTTTTGTTGTCCATTTGGTTGCCTCTGGCAAGTAGGAATCAGGTTGCATGCGAGCTGCGACTGATGAGGGCTCATTACGAGAGCTGCGATTTCTTGGCCTTATGTTGGCTATGGATATCCGTGTCACATGAGAGTTACGATAAGTTTATTTTGGCAGCCTTGCTATGTGTTGAGCTGGTCGTCTATTATTTAGTTTGAATTTGCTGTTGAGGTAGGCTCTCGGGCTATCTCAACCCCAATTGTGAGGTAGGCTCTAGGGCTGTCTCACCCTTGGACACGAGGTAGGCTTTGGGGCCGTCTCACCCTTGGACAAGTTTTGTTTTTGTTTTTGCTATCATGAAGTAGGCTCTGGGTCGTCTTACCCTTGGATAGGTTTTGTAGTAACGAGATAACAGTTCATCGTATAGAGAGGTCGCACGTCCGTACCACAACAAGCTTGTTGCTCAGTGGTAGGGGAACCTGTACTTTTGGTCCTAGTTCAAGGGACTTGGTTTACTTTGGATGTATCGGTGGGGTAGGCCTTGCGCGGTATCACCCCTGGATGAATCATTACAATGGTGGAGTGAAAACTCACTGTTTGGATAATGCTTCTCTAGCCAGTCGTCTGTAAATTACATTGATTCAGCATTGAATGATTCATACAACTCATTGTCATCAGTCTCAAGGAAATGTTACAAGATTAGAATATGGTTCTGATGGAGGGCTCAGGCTCTTAGGTAGCGATTCACTGAGCCTGTTGAGCTTGCTACTCCGGCGATCTTACCACGTAATCCTGTAGCTGATCCCTTTTGATGAGGTCTTCAATGGCATCTTTCAGTACCCAATATTCTGAAGTAGTGTGTCCAGCCTCATTGTGATAAGCATAGAATTTGCTTGGATCTCTGGATTTGGTGGAAGCTCTCATTGGTCTGGGGCTTCTAAAATCCTCGTTGTGCCTTTGTACTGCAAAAATTTTATCCTGTGCATCTAACAGGATGCTGTAGCTTTCAAAGTGACCTCTGGGTTGCTGAGGCTTCGCCTTCTTCGCAAGTTGGGGGTTTGCTCCTCTTTTTACTTACAGTGGGACCACTGGCATCTGCTCTCTACTCGAGTTCCTCTGTTCCGAAGGTTTCTTCCTATCTTATTTGTTTAGTAGCTTGCTCGTAGAATTTAGTGAGGTCTCGAGCTGGGGACTTGTAGAGGCTTCTGTATAGCTTTCCATCTTTGCGAAGTCCTGTCGAGATGGCTACTAGGAGGTTTTCCTTTGAAAGATTTTCTACGGAGTTGGCTTCATGCCTGAATCAGGCTATATAATCCTTCAGTGATTCACCCTTGCACAAGAAGATCATTATGAGATGGTAGGGAGGAGCGAGCTGCCTTTTCAAGGCTCGGTATTGGTCAATGAACTTCCTTTGGCATTCTTCCCAGCTGCTGACGTTGCAAGATGGAAGGTGTCTGAACCATGCCCAAGGTACTCCTCCTAATGTGGCTGGGAAGATACGGCATTTCACCAGGGGGTCAGTTATCTGAAGATCCATCTAAATATTGAACACATCCAGGTGGTTGCTCGGGTCACTATTCCTGTCATATAGCACGATCGCGGGCACTTTGAGTTTCTGTGGGAGAGGTTGCATCTCGATCTCCATAGAAAATGGTGAACTTTCCTCATAGCGAGGTTAGTTGTTTTAAGGCCGTGGGCATTCTTCTAGCCATTTGAGCCTTAAGAAGATTCCCTCCATCATCTGGTTTTGTGTTTTAGGTTGAGGGGTGGAGCTTCTCGCTCATTGCAAGTCCCTTAGTTGTTAACTATCATAATTTTTGTGAGTTTCCCTCTGAGCCTCTTTGTGAAGGTGCTGGAGTTGTGTCATGATTTCTTCTTGTCTTTGCACACTCTAAGCTTGAGCCTGCATCAATGCTTTGACAGTTGCGGCTAGCTCTTTTATCATGTTTTCAAGCACTAGTTAGGGTTAGTCAAGTGTTTAAGCCTCTTGAGTTTCAGAGGCAGCAATGGAATGCTGGTGAGCCTCCAAAATGGAAGTGCCCACTGGTTGAAGGGCTGGAGTGGTTGAACTTCGAGTGGTTCTTCCTCATGCCATTGTTAAGCTGCAATGGACACTTCAGAGAGTAGATGGATCCCCACAGACGGCGCCAAAAATATTGATGGCGAAAGTTAGTTCCCAAGGGGAGTTCTAGATTCTAGCCAACGGGAGTGAATTCTCAGACCCAATGCTACTTTTTGAAGTGTGTGAGAGATGAAAGGAGGGGAAGAAGGACAAGTTGGCACTATGTTTTTAATGTGGTTCAGCTAAATCTAGACGGTACCAGACCCTATGTTCACAGCAGAGCTTTTATTAATATTTGAGAAGAGATTTTTACAGAGTTTTGGCATACAAGTTTTTTTAGCCTCCTTTCCTCTTCTAACAATGCATCCCTATTTATAGAGGAAGGAAGAGTTACATCCATTAATTACAAGCTACAGTTGTATTACATCAAGAAATAAATGGAAAAGATAGATAGACTCTTGCAATTCGACTGCTGCAGGCTTCTGTCGGTGGGGTGGGCCCCTTTTGTCTGCTATGGACTAGCATTTGTACGTGTTTTCCACTTGGTATCACTTTACCATGTGAGACATCTATCATCCCAAGCTGGGGCTCCTAGCTCAGAGTAGCTGTGGAAGATCGATGTAGAGAGCTTGGTGTCACTGTAGCGAAAGAGTGAGCTTGGGCAGGGTAGTTGACTGCTTGGCAAGCTAGTCTTGTGACGACCTCACTATGTCACTTTGTGGCGGTAAGCGAGGTGGAGCTCACTGGGCATCCTTAGCAAGCTGGGTAACTTAGTCTCTGTCGGGCTCGAGTTTGTCTCATTCTTTTAAGACCATTTTTTGCCTATAACAGTTTTTATTCATACATGTAATATATAACATCCACATTCTTTGTATACATAATATTGTCATGTATCATTTACATGCATATTAGTGTCACTGGCTGGCAAGTTCACAAACTAGACTGTGTGATACTTGTTATCTATCACCTAAAAGTAAGGCAGCTAATGATTATCCCCACAACACCAAGGGATAAATATATCAAGCCCAAAGCATTAAAGAGTGCAACAGAAAATAAACAATCAAGTAAAACAATTTATTTGCAAGTGGAGGTAATGATAACACATCATATAGTACAAAGCAAGTAAAAAACAAGTACAACAAGACATCCAAGAATGCAACTCATGCAATGGAAAAATACAAGCAAAATCGAATAAAATATGAAACAACATAAATTGAAGAGGAGCTACTTCTTTGATTCATATTAAGCCTCAATATGTAACTTGGAGTGTGTAGGGGAGGCACCAAGCCACACATTCCAACCCCTAGACTAGTGTCATGATTCCCCACCAAGGGTCATTGGGCACTTCCCCCTAAAGGGCATTCTAAGCCAAAGACCTAATGGTAAGACTAGATATACTTTTTGTGAGTTAACAAAAGGCCTTTTCTCTTAACTCAGGAAGGGTTTATTACATTATTTTACATTGATAGAAAGCTAAAAATCCAAGGATTACAACCATGTATTTATCTACTGGCACTAGATAAGTTATCTTAAAATTGCATAAATAGCCCTTAAATGAGGAAAAATCGAAAAAATAATACGCAAGTCGAATTGCTTTCGATTTGCATTAGAAGACCTTTATACTAAGCTTGATTTGTCTACTAAGTTTCATGTCAAATAGAGTACATTTGCCTACTGAACTGGTGTACAAGGCCAACTTGTGACATTTTATCCCATTCAGTTGGTCGATGTCTTTGTAGAATCTACTACTTGAAAAGCTTAAATTTGCTCCTTAAAATCTGCCAAGTCTTCAACTTTCTCCTAGCTAGTCTCTTCATCTCCCAAACCCTTCCACTTCACTAAAACTCTTTCATTAGGCACCTCCTCACAATTAGTACATGCTCTGCTATAATCTTATCTACTATTTTCTATTTTGGCTTGCTGAGGTTAATTTCTGGCCAGGTGGGCTGGTTACAGGTCGAATTAATAGTGTCTAGATGATATGGCTTCAAGTTGTTGGCATGAATGATAGGGTGTATCTTCAACCACTTCGGTGGAGTAATCTTCTAAGATACTTTCCCAAATTTAGCAATGACAGGAACTGAACCCTCATACTTTTGAATGAATCTCTTGTCTTTGGTTTTGAGGCTCTTCAGTTGTTCTAGCATCAACTTCACCAATACAAGATCTCCTATCTTGAATTCTAAATCTCAAGCCCCTTTGTCTGCCCACTTCTTCATTCTTTTCTCCAAGTAAACTTGAGCAACTTCTACATTTAGCTTCCAAGTTTTTGTGAAGTGGTGTGCTTTTTTACATTTTCACCTTTATAAGGCTTGAACTATTTGGGATAAGAGCAACTATTGACCTATTGCAATCTCAAATAGATTTCTATTAGTAGCAGAACTCTTTTGAGCATTAAAGCAAAAATATAGTTATGGCCAATTCTTCTTATAAGCACTTGTAAAGTGCCTCAAGTACTCATCTAAAAGGCCTTTAAATCTATCGATCTGCCCATCAATTTGAGGATGATAGCTAAATGAGATGTTAAACTGTGATATGAGAAGGTTGAAAAGTTCAGACTAAAAAATACCAATAAATCTACAATTTTGATCACTCACAATGTTCTGGGAAACACCCTAATACTTGAACACGAACTTGAAAAATAACTATGATGTCTCCTCTTTCATTCAACACTTTGAAGTTGATATGAAAGTTTCATACTTTAAAAAGTGATCTACCACCACCAAGATAGTGGAAAAATCTCCCACTTTAAGAAGGTTGGAAATAAAGTCCATCGAGACACTCTCCTTTGGTCTTCTGGATACTTAAAATGGCTCTAAAAGTTCTATAGTCTTATCTCTCATGACCTTATCTTACTAGCAGATGAAGCAAGTTTAGGTGTAATCGATCATATCATCACATATCTGCGACTAATAGTAACCTTGCTTCAATAAGACATAAGTTCACTGCCAACTCAAATGGCCAGCCTATAATGTATCATGACACTCTTTAAAAATTACCTTTCTCAAATTACCAACTTTAGGGACAAAGAATCTTCTCCCTTTCATCCACATCAAATCATCTTCCACCCAAAACTGATGAGTTTTGCCCTCTTACGCAAGATTTATGATGATTTGAGCCACCAAATATTTTGTGAGATTCTTTCTAATGTGCTATCACATATTTGTAATGACATAATTATGAGTTCTATATGCCATCAAGGTCATTGCCTCAAGCTTAGTCTTACGACCAAGGGTATCTATAACTTGGTTAGTCCGTCCCACCTTGTGCTCAAACTTGAAGTCAAATTCTACCAAGAACTCTTGCCAATGACCTTGCTTTAGGGTTAACTTTAGTTAGGTGAAATAATGACGGACTACATTATCAGTCTTAACCACAAATTTTAATCGAAGCAAGTAATGTCTCCACATTTATAGGCAGTGAATGACTGCTAGCATTTCCTTCTCTTGTGTCATATATTGCCACTCAGCTTCTAACAACTTATGGCTTTCACAAGTGACAAGATGTCCTTCTTGAAGCAAGATTCCACCTAATGCAAAATCTGAAGCATCAATCTACACATTTTAAAAAGTTTGGTGATATTTGGTAAGGCGAGCATGGGGTTTCCAATTGTAGCCTGCTTCAAATCCTCAAATGTAGTTTGGCTCATCTCAATCCACTACCAAACCACCCCTTTCTTCAAAAGGTTTGTCAATGGGGTTGTCCTATTGGGGTAACCTTCCATGAATCCATGATAGTAGTTGGCAAGCCTTAAAAAGGATATTAACTCAGTCACCCTCATTAGAGCTTCTTACTCTCAAATAGCCCTCACTTTCTCCATATCCATGTGGATGCCACTGCGTTCAATAATGTGCCCAAGGAACTTGATGCGGTCACAAACAAATGAGCATTTCTATCACTTCACATATAACTGAAGTTGCCTCAGTCTCTTGAACATCAATTTTAAATGCATTAAGTGGTCCTCCAATGTAGAACTAAAAATGACAATATCATCTAGGTAAACAACAATAAATTTACCTAGATAGTCGTAAAAAACCTAGTTTATAAGAGAGTAAAATGTAGCAACAGCATTTATTAACCTAAATGACATAACTAGAAACTCAAAGGCACTATAATGAGTGACACACGTTGTCTTCACCATGTCTCTGTCTACCACCCTAACTTGATAATACCCTAACCTCAAATCTAACTTTATGAAATAACGTATGGTACTCAACTAATCTAATAGGTTTTGAACAAGAGGGATAAGTACTTGCTCCATAATAGTGACCTTGTTTAATACCCGATAGTCTAAACATAACTAAAGACTACTGTCCTGCTTCTTTTGAAATAACACCAAAGCCCTGAGTAGTGCTTTTGATGTTTGAATGAACCCAATATCTAAGAGCTCATTTAACTACTTCCAAAGCTTGACCAATTCTAGTGGTGCCATATAGTAAGGTCCTTTAGTATGGGGTTTACACTAAGTAACAATTCAATTTGGTGATCTATCACTCTCCACAGAAGGAGTACTGGAGAATTGATCAAGCATCACGTCCTTAAATGTCTTTGGAACATTTTGAACTTTTTAAGGCACAACTTTGTCTACTATGATTACTACAAATGAAGGTTCTTACTCTTTATGCCCTTTTTGAATTGTAAAGCAAACAATAGCCTAAGTTCTTTAGGTTACTTTGTTTGAACCAGTACCAGATTTGATTCTAACTTATGATCAAGAGACAATTAACTATTGGAATAGACATGGCTTGGTGCACTAAGAGGAACTCTATCCCTAACACCACTTCAGAGTCATCCATTTAGTTACCATGAAGTTTGCTTTTCCTTGCCATGATCCAAGCTTCACTAACGCTTATTTTGCCAATCTTATAGTGGTGAAAGCCTTAGAATTGACAACTTTCATGTGGCTTGAGTCTTTCTCTAACTTTAACCATAGCCTTTTGGCTTCCCCCTCCAAGATGAAATTGTGTGTGGCACCAGTGTTTACCATTATGCTTGTTGTGGCCTTTTTGGCTATCTGTATCATCACATACATAAGTCCCTTATTCAGCTTCTTCTTTGCACTCTCAGTTTGCTTCTTAAGTGCACTAAGGAACCACAATGCTTCCATTCCTAGGTGATTTTCCTTTTCACTATCATAGTCCTTATTCTCCTCATCTTAACCTTTCTTGGTAACTTGCATAGCACTGAGGGCTACTTTTTTGGGGCATTTGGCCAATCTACGTGGGCCATTACATAAGAAGCATGCTAGGAGTCTCTTTTCCCTAATGTTAATAGCATTACAAAATGATATTGAGCTCGTGTTTTTGGATCCTCTTTTCTTATTATCCCCTCCCCTATTTTTGTTTTTATTGGGTTTATTTAACTATATTTTGCTTCCACTAAAAGAAGACCCACTATTTTCCTAGGACTTCTTGCTAGAGTTGTCGGTGTGGTAGTCCGTCAAGAGCTTTGTGGTGGCTAAGGTAGTAGAAAATTCCTGTACTCATTATCTCTGGGGTTCAGTTCTTGCTTAGGGTTTTAAGCCTTCAAGAAAGAAGAACATCTTATCATTCTTTGACATGTCTTGAATATCCAACATTAGTGTTGAAAACTTTTTCACATATTCTCAGGTAGCACTGATTTGTTTCAAATCCTGAAGATGGCACCTAGCCATATACTTCACATTTTTTTGGGAAGAGTGGTGACTTTAATTCTCCCTTCAAATTCTCCCAAGAGTTTATAATGCATTAGCCTACTAGGACATTCTCATACTTGGTTCTCCATCCAAGCTTCACATCACTAACAAGATACATGGTTGCTATTGTCACCATAGCTTCCTCAGAATCTAGCTTTATTGCCTGAAAGTATTGTTCCATATCAAAGAGAAGATTCTCCAACTTATTAGCATCTTGTGTTCCACTGTAGGAGCAAGGCTCAGGCACTTTCACACACCCATACTCTTGTCCCCCATGGTTAGAGCCTTGGTTTCTAATTGTTCAAGTGAAAACTCTCAATTAGGCCTTCACATTTATTATCTCAGCCTCAAATCTCTAATAATGTCCCCTAAGTTGCTTTCAACATTGGCACTGAAGATTTCTTAATCAAGTTCGAAGTAAGATTCCATCGTAGCTACTCGACTAGAACCAATTCCTACTCCCTAAGTCTATTGATAAGCTTAGGAATGCCATTTTGTTGCATGTCTTCAAGTACTTTGAATATCTCCTCCATCTACCCTAACCTACTCTCAAGCTTAGTAATACATGTAGTGTTTGACATAATTGTAGTGTGTCTTTAATCTCTACAGCAATTCCAAGGCAAAACTAAAGTAGTTAAAAACTTGCTTTGATACCAAGTATCATGTGTTGGTAAGTTCACAAGCTAGACTATGCAACACTTGCTATCTATCACCTAAAAACAAGTCTGTCAATGATTAGTCCCATAACACCAAGGGACAAATATATTAAGCCATAAAGCACTAAAAAGCATAGTAAAAGATAAACAATTAAGGTAAACAATCCATTTGCAAGTAGGGCCAATGATGACATATCATATAGTACAAAGCAAGCCAAAAACAAGCATAACAAATCACCCAAGAATGCAGCTTATGTGATGGGAAAATATGGGCAAAATCAGATGAAATATGGGACAACATAAATTGAAGATAGGCTACTTTTTTTTATCCATATTAGGCCTCAATACATAGCTTGGAATTTATAGGGGAGGTACCAAGCCACACACTTTAACCTCTAGACTAGTGCCATAATTCCCTACCAAAGACCATTGGGCTTGTCCCTCAAAAAGCATCTTGAGTCAAAAGCCTAATGACAAGACTAGACATATTTTTTGTGAGTTAACATAAGGCCTTTTCTCTTAACTAGGGAAGGGTTTTGTACATTATTTTACATTGATGAAAAGCAAAAAATTCTAGGATTACAACCATGTGCTTATCTACTCACACTAGATAAGTTACCTTGGTTAAAATTACATAAATATACCTAAAATGGGGAAAAATCAAAAAAATAGTACACAAGTTGGATTGTTTCCAAATTCATGCTAGAAGACCTCCATACTATGCTTTATTTATCCACTAAGTTTCATGTCAAATAGAGTATGTTTTCTATTAGCCTAGGTTACCCTAGCTACATATATTCCTTAGTTTTGAAATTGAAAAACAATTTTAATCAATTTTTCGCATTATTATTTGATATTATACTTTACTACTTACTTTAATTTGTTTTACAAGTTTCAAAGCATATACAATTGTGATTCAAGAAGATAGACATTAGAATTAGGAGTTATTTTATCTTTTTAGGATCTCTTGTAAATGAATTTCAAATAATCTCTGATTTAATCAAATATTTTCTAAATGAGGTAGAAAAATCATTTGAAGAAAATAAAATTTTATAAAACTATTTTTCACTTCACATATTGATTTCCACATCAATTTTTGTTTTAAAAATGTCTATATACATCTATGTCCACATCGATTCCTATAAAACAATTTTCAAAATTGTTTCAAATTAAAGGTTAGGAAAAAGTCTTACTTTGATGCAGTAATCGATTCAAAAGCTATGAACAATATATTGTACTTTGATTGCCATATCGATTAATTAGTTGTAACCACTTGTAATTGATTTCTTAATTGATGCAACAATTGAAAATTAGTTATTTTGTTACAGATGGTTACAACAGTTACAACAGCCTAACTACCTTCATTATTTAAACGATTTTCTTAGTTTTCTTCATAACTTGAAGTGCAAAAACATCTGATAAAAGTGCTATACAAGTTTTCTCTCTACTTCATCAAGCTTTTGAGATTTGATCAAAGATTAATTAAATTCATCTTAGATTGTTTGAGATTTCATCTCAAACATAAGGTTTTGTATTTCTTAACCTTTCTTATTTCATTTCTTTTAGATTTCTAGGGATTTAAAAATCTGCATAGGTTAGCAAGAGCCTATTTAATTCTTATGTTTTTATTTAGGTTTAGAAGAGCCTGTTATAATTCTTGTAGGTTAGCAAGAAGCCTATTTAATTTCTTGTGTTATTGATATAAACTAGCATTTCAGGAGCCTAATAAATCCTGATAGTTTTCTTTTAACTCAAGAGGTTTTTCAGTTGAGAAAGATTAAGTAGAGTAGACTTAAATTGCGGTTTTAATTTAAGTTGAACCATTTTAAAACTTGTGTCTTCTGATCTTTGTTCTTCATTACACAATTCCTATTTTTTGTTACTTTACATTTAATCTTGCTAATCATAATCATATCTATTGTACTAATATTGAATCCAAATATAATTCAAAGGTGTATATAAATTCTCCAACGAGAAAAGGACAAGATCTATTTATATTCCACATTTTAATCATTTTCTGGGACCTAACAATTGGTATAAGAGCTTTGGCTCTTGATACTCCTTTGTTTGATCAAGATATGGATTCAAACTTAGCTATTTTCTTTGATTGCCCATCCTTAAATAATCCATCTCTTTTTGACTTTGAAAATTTTGGTTTCTAAAAATTTAAATTTAAAACCTTTATTGAGGCTTTAGATATTAACATGTTAGAAATTTTAGAAACTGGATATGAATATCCTATGATCTCTATTAATGGAATTTTTGAACAAAAATCTAAATTGTTATGGATTGATGAGGAGGAAAGAAAACATTTTCTTACCTTTAAACTAAAATGGATTATTGTTAGTACCTTATCTATTGACAAATTTTTAAAGATTTCAAGATGTAAAATAGGAAAAGAAATGTTAGATATGCTTAAAACTACCTATGGTTGTAGAGTTGAAGGTGAGCATAAAGAAAAAGAGGAACACTATATAATGGCAAAGCATAATAAAGATTTACAAGTTCTGCAGTATCCTCTATCTTATTGCAATTCGTATGTTAGTGATTATACAAGTGACTTAAGTAATCAAATAGATGATGATGATTCAGATGATTTATATGAAGAGTTTTATGAAGCACTTACCAAAGCTAATAAGGAAATAAACAAATTGAAGACTTGTTAATAGTGGATTTTGATTCTATCAGAATCCAGCCAACCTGAGAGGTTTTTTCAGGACTCAAACTATCTTCTAGTTGAGCATGATGAAGAATGAAGGAGTTGGAGATGAAGAGCAGCAAGCACACAGTATTTTTAACATGGTTTGACCAAAACTGGATGACATCGATCCCTATGTCTATGGTAGCATTTTATTATTCTGAAGAAATCTTAACAAAGTTATAGTATCTCTGTCTAGGCTTAGCCTACTTATAGTAATCTCCCTCATCTTATTTATAGAGGATTGGGAGGTTACAATTATAATTATATGATTTGTATTTCTGTTACATCAAACATTAAATGTACAAGACAATGAAACTCCTATAAATCAACTTCTATAGGTTGCTTGTTGTGGGTGGGTCCCTTGTCTGCTAAGTCTATGAGCTGACACATGTTTGTCTTGTGCTCAAGCTCAGGGAGTTTTCAGATTGGTGAAGGATTGTACCTTGTGAGCCTATATTTTTTAGCCCAACGCCACTGCTAATCTTCAATCAACAAGGTCACATTCGTGAGCTTATAAGTGGCAATCTGAATATACGAGCCAAAACTCATTTTTGATGAGTTTGGATGTTTGCTTTAACTTTGTTATGCCTTGAGTTGGTAATTAGTGAGTCGGTGCCTATTAGGCAACCTCAGCGAGCTGGGTCCTTTAGTGGGATTCATCTACTATTGGGCTTTTGTTGGCCTATTGTACTAGAAAATGCCTATAACATAAGCCTCCCAACTCTCAATTCACTTCATGGACTGCGAGTTAACACATGCCGACATCCTTTATTCATGGATTATCGTGTAGTCAAAGTTTGTGGCCAGCCTGTCGTTTCATATGTTCCAGTCATGCTATGTGCCTTATAACCATTGGTGAGTCAGCCTCATTTTCTTTTAAGGTAATTAATGAAAATGGTTGGGAGTTCTTTTCTAGACTCTTCGGTGAGAGCAAATTGCTCTTATTTAAGAAGGAGGAAATCCTCATTCCTTATTCATTGAGAGATTTGATGGGAACCTCATGTGAGCCTCCCATTTTTTCGATGGTCTATCCTTCTGATGAGGCGTGTATGGTCTACTGCATAGTAGCTTTTAAGGGCAATCCTTCTTCAAAGATGTTGAAAGATCTTGCATAGATCTTGGATTATTTTCCCATGGTGATGCCGTGGGGTTACACCTTTCCAATTGCTTCAGTCGGCATCCCTCAGGCTCTCAGGGCTAAGCGGAGAGTTAGAAAGGACTTCTGAACTAAGGAGGGTGGCTGGAAGAAGAAAGTTAGGGATTTGTTGCACTCCACAGTCCCCCAGTATGCATGAGTTCGTCTCTTAAAAGTCAGTCTTCTTTTTAGAGTCTAATAGCTGTAGGCCTTTTCCAATTTGAATTTGATTCCTTTGATGTAAATTTACCTTGTTGATACTTTTTAATAAATGAAGTTTTCTTCATATTTCTTGTATACTATGTTTGATTATTCTGCATTTCACTGATAATAATATGAACTCCAACTAATCATAATAAAATGAGATATTTATATAGCCAATCAGTCGCACTTCTAGGAAGGCGATAAATCCAGGCATCAGATTGCCTCTTGACAATGAGTAGATAGTAGTATATAAGTAGGTTGTGCAAAGGTTACGCCTAGTAGAAAGTTCTATGCAAGCTATGAATGATAAATCACATAAGAGCTATGAGCATTAGGTCTTATGAGAGCTACGAGCATTAGGTCACAGGAAAGCTACAAGCATTAGGTCGCATGAGAGCTACGAGCATTAGGTTACATACATATGGTGCCTAAGAAAGTTAGTCATATACATGATAAATAACAGGTTATGCAGCTGTGGTGCCTAAGAAAGTTAGTCGCACGTGTGCTCAAGGTAGCATGTATATGGTGCCTAAGAAAGTTAGTCATATACATGATTCATAAGGTTAGGTGCACATGGTACCTAAGAAAGTTAGTCATGTGGCTATCAAATATGAGATCACATGTGTGTGGTGCCTGAGAAAGTTGGTCACATGTATGCTAGATAGGAAATCACATGCATTTAATGCCTAAGAAAGTTGGTCATATGCGTAATGAAGTTACATGCATATGGTGCCTAAGAAAGTTAGTCATGTGCAAGATGAAGCACCATGCAAATGGTTCCTAAGAAAGTTGGTCATATGCATAGGCTGGAGGTCGCATGCATACGGTGCCTAAGAAAGTTGGTCATATGCATGACGAGATCATATACATATGGTGACTAAAAAAGTTAGTCATGTGCATAATGAAGATCACATGCACACGATACCTGAGAAAGTTGGTCATGTGCATGCTAAATTGCATTAGAACGGTGCTAGGAAGTAGGTTGTCCTAACACGATAATATTGAATTGGTTATACTAATGCGATGCCATAAAGTAGGTCGCAATAGTACAATACCAATTTAATCCAAAATTTCAAGGATACAGTCATAGGCTAAAGTGAGATAGCTTGTTTCCTCGGAAGCTCAATTCTAAATTTCATTTTACTGGAAAATTCACTCAGACTATCATACAAAATAGCTTAGATTATTTCTACATGCTTCACTATAGAATCAATATATAGTTCTCAGTACAGACACTTACCCTTACTTAGGATCTTGCTGGGGTTGAGAAGGCTGGTGCCCTACAGGCTGCAGCACATACTCTTTTAGATGGCCCCTCTTGATCAAATCTTCAATCTCATCTTTGAGGGCTTGGCAATCCGAAGTGTTGTGCCCAGCTTCGTTATGGTAAGCATAAAACTTGTTCATGTTTCTATTTCCATGAGGAGTCCTCAATGGATGAGGAATCCTAAAGTCTTCTCTACTCTTTTCTGTCACAAAAATCTTATCTGGAGTGTCTGACAGGATGTTGTAATGATCATGATGACTTGGAGGTCGAGGTCACTCAACTCTCACTTTCTTCATGAGCTAGCTATTGGGGTCATTCTTCTGACCTTCATTGCTTCTCTTCTTATTTCGCTCGGAGCCACTCACCTTGTCCCTTCGATTCTTTAAACCAAAGGTCTCCTCCCACCTAATTTGCTCGGTAGCTCGATCATAAAATTTTTTCAGGTTCACCATTGGGGATTTGTATATGCTTTTATATAGCTTGCCTTCCTTATGAAGTCCTACCGAGATTGTTGTTAGAATGCTCTCATCGGACGGGTTCTACACATTGCTGATCTCATGCCTAAATCAAGTGATGTAATCTTTCAACGACTCATGCTTGTGCTAAAAGATTATTGTGATGTGACAAGGGGCACGAGCTACCTCTTTAGTGCCCTATATTGGTTGAGAAATTTTTCTTAGCATTCTTCCTAACTACTGATGCTACAAGTTAGGAGGCTCCTAAACCACATTCGAGGTGTATCTCCTAATGTGGCCAGGAGGATGCGACATTTAATCAGGGGGTTACTTGTTCAGAGATCCATCTGGATATGAACATATCCAGGTGGTTGTGCAGGTTGCTATCCACATTGTATAGTGGGATAGAAGGTATTTTAAGCTTATGAGGGAGGGGCTTCATCTCAATTTCCTTGGAAAAGGGAGTTTGATCCTTTAAACTACTTCGATCGTCTCGAGCTCGAGGGCGTGCCTCTAGCTGCTTTAGCTTCTAAAGTAATTCTTCTACCAATGAAGTCAATGCCCCAGATTGCTGGCTAGAGGCTTAATACTCTTCTTATCTTCCTAATTGCATGAATAGTGACATGAAGTGTGCTTTTGATTAGCTCGATTTGAACTTGTAGCTTATTGTTGTTAGTGAATGTTCCCAGGTGTAACAGCTTTAGCCTACCTTTGCAAACCTTGAGCCTGCGCTTATGCTAGCATCTGTAATGCCTTAGGCATTTTTCTCACTAAACCTTCTAGTGCTTCATGGTGTTGGTGCTATGTTTGCATCTCGTCAATTTCAGGGACAGTAATTGCAGGTTGGCAGTGAGCTGAGGGGAGCAAATCGTTGGCGGCCTTGGCAGTGGAAGAACTTGCCATATGACCCTCAAGCTAGTTATTGATAGCATCTAGCTTCCTGATATTTTTTCCCCTGGCCATTACAACTAAACAGAGAATGAATGAGAATACAAAAAATTAACCAAAACTCAAATGAGTCCCCACAGATGATGCCAAAATGTTAATAGTAGATTTTGATTCTACCAGAATCCAACTAACCTGAGAGGTTCTTTTAGGACTCAAATTGTTTTTTGACTGAACAAGATGAAGAATGAAAGAGTTGTAAAGGAAGAGCAGCAAGCACGTAGCATTTTTAATGTGGTTCATCCAAAACTAGATGGCATTGGTTCCTACGTCCATGGTAACATTTTATTATTTTGAAGAAATCTTAGTAGAGTTATAGTATCTCTATCCAGGTTTAGCCTACTTACAGTGATCATCCTCATCTTATTTATAGAGGATGGGAAGGTTACAATTGTAATTACATAATTTGTATTTTTGTTACATTAAAAATTAAATGTATAAGACAATGAAACTCCTGCAAATCAGCTTCTATAGGTTGCTTTCTATGGGTGGGTCCCTTATTTGCTAAGTCTATGAGCTGGTGTGTGTTTGTCTTGTGCTCAAGCTCAGGGAATTTCCAGATTGGTGAAGAGGCAATTTGAATATGCAAGCTAGAACTCATTTTTTACGAGTTTGGACGTCTACTTTAACCTTGTTATGTCTCAAGCTGGTAATTAGTGAGCTAATGCCTATCAGATAACCTCAATGAGCTGGGTCCCTTAGTGGGATTCATTTGCTATTAGGCTCTTGCTGGCCTATTGTACCAGAAAATGCCTATAACAAGACTCAAAATGAAAATCTAATTAAAAAGGTAGAGAAACTTGAAAAGGAAAATGCTGATTTAAATGTATTAGCTAAACGATTAGTCAACAAAAACAAAGTATGTGAGCATTGTAATTCTTACAAGTTGGAGATAAAGAGATTGAATAAGATGGTATAAAGTTTTGCTAATAGTAATGAAAAATTAAATGACATGCTTGAAAACCAGAGAAATGTCAAAAATAAAAATGGTTTAGGATATAGACAGTAGCTTAGAAGATTTAAGAAATCGAACCCTACCTATACCACTTGCTATTACTATAATCATAAAGGACACCATATTAGAGATTGCCCATTCAAGAATGGTACATATCTTTTAAAGCCAAATGAAGAACTGATATGGTTACCAAAATTATCCTCTAGTAAGAAAGTTTCTACTTTACCTACTAACAAGTTTGGACCCAAATCCTACTAGGTACCAGTTAAGCAAACTTGATTTGAGTTTTGTAGATATATGTGAGAGAAAAGAAAGCTACATTTGATGTAGAATGAAAGTTGCTAGATAGACTTTGAGAAACTCCCCTTAATTTTTTGTAAATTTGTTTATTTCTAATGTTTAATCTGTATATTACAAGTACTGACTTAAGCTTTGGAGATGTTGCTAAATTTGTTTTGTAGGAATAGGGAAAGAACATGAAACCTCAAGTGATTTGAGATGCCTTTTAATTAAAAATTTTAGGAAAACATTTTAGAAAAATTGAAACTATGAACACTCTAATCAATTTCCATTTATCGAGATTTTTTTAGTTAATTACATCGATGTCATAATCAATGCACTTCTCATTTTTAAAAGTTAAGAATCAATGTATACTTTGATTCAAACCAATTTCTATACTTTTAAGATGGCTTGAAATTTTCAAAGTTCTTTTATAAAATACTAGATAAATTGATTACATAATTGATGCGTAAAATAACACTCATCCACACACCGATTTCAAAATCGATTACCATATGAATATCCAACAAACAAATTTAAATCGAAATTGATGCATTAGTGACTTTTGGCTCTCTACATCATTACACACATCGACTCATGGCATGATACTATAAATAATGAAATCGAAGTCGAATCCAATTGCTATAGTAACCTTAGCCCCTATTTTGGTTTCTCTTAGCACTGCCTTTCTAAAATCTCTAAAATCCTCATTTCCAAATAGATTTCCATCAAATTTTTTCAATAGAAACACCAAAAACATCATTCTCCATCACTTTGATTGATTGATTTCTAAAAATCTTTCCAAAAATCAAAAATCCCAAATCCAACCCAAAACCCTACATACCAAAAAACTGCTCCTTCTAGCAATTAAATCAATAATGGCAAAAAGAATCAAGATTCTAGCAAAGTGAAAAGAGAAATCCACAATGAGAGCTTCACAACTAAATGAAGAAGAAGCTTTCTTCATGTCACCAAACGAGTATGCTTCTTACCTTGCTTTTGAAAATAAAAAGGTTGAGCTTTTGAAATGTTTTAGTGATCAACATTTTAAAACAATCCATTTACTTGATCTATTGGCTAAGTACAAGCTTGAATTTTTTTTTATTTTTAAAAAAACAACTTATCCTCCGCTGGTAAAGATGTTCTATGCTAACTTAGCTGATGCTGATAGTAAAATGTCATGTTATGTGATGAGAAAACACATTGTGATTGTTTCTGAAACTCTTGCAAATGAATGTGGTATGGACAATTCAATGCCAAAGCTTACTACAGGATCATTCAATGAGTATAGTAAGGAATTGGCAGTTAAAATGCTATTTCCCTACTCAACTCCAAAAGATTATAGTGGGAGATTGCTGATAAATGGCCTGTCTCTTGAAGATAGGATTCTATATTATGCTTTGAGCAAAGTATTAGTGCCAAGGATCACCAACTTCACCCAACTAATGGAAGATGATCAATTTTTAATGTCGGTCATCAAAAACCAATTGGATTTTAACTTTTCATATTTCATTTTGAAGTATATGGGTGAATGTGCTAAAAGAACTGATATTGGTTTTCTTCCATACGGAATGATCCTGGCACCATTTTTTGTCAAAGCAAAAATTAAGATTTTTGTTGAAATTTTGTCCTTACCAATCAATGCAATCAGAATGATCACTACATCACACTTTCACAAGATGGGTTTCAAAGAAAATAGTCAAGGAAAATGGATTAGTAAAACACCTCAACCTACACGTCAATTGGTCAAACCTTAACCTAAGTTGAAGTTTCTATAGAAATTGAAGCTAGACTAACTGCATTGATTAAAAGAATGCACAAACATATGACAGATCAAACTGATAAGATAATTGAGTCTCAAGATTCTTGGTTTAACGTTATGACGGAAAGAATGTCCATTTTAGAAGAAAAATGTGACAAAAGAGATATAAGATAAGCCAAAGACTTAAGTCACTTGAGATTTAAGTTTAGGAAATTAGATTGAGGCTACAACAACAAGACAAAGAAGTAGAAATGCAAACAATGGATGAAATGCCTCTAGAATAGTTGTGTTTACTTATTTGATATTTGTATTCCCTAGTCCCATTTGCCCCCATTTTACTTTTACTATTTTTATTATGTTTTCGATTATATTATGATATATGTTGGATACTTTAATATTTTGATGAATGTTGATTTTAGACTTTATGTTGATAATTGTGATATCTTTATTTGCTGATATTACTGAAGTTATACTAATTTTTTATTTTTGATATAATGATTCTGATACATATAATTGTTTTATATTATAGACTAAATTTTGATCAATGTTTTCAACATTTTTGGTACATTTTTTCTGTTATTACTTTTTGATATGCCATAAGGGGGAGGAATATGGAATTTTAATAAATTTTTTTAAATTTTCAAAAATCCCATAAATTTTATATGCTAAATAAAATCTTATTTCCTATTAAATAGGGGGAGAGAAAAAGAGAAAAACGGAGAAAAACAAAAAATAAATAAATTTTTAATTTTACTTTGAAACTAATTTAAAATTGTTTGTCAACGTAAAAAAGGGGGAGATTGTTAGCCTAGGTTATCCTAGTTTCACATATTCCTTAGTTTTGATATTGAAAAACAATTTGAATTAATTGTTTACATTATTATTTGATATTATACTTTACTGCTTACATTAATTTGTTTTACAAGTTTCAAAGCATATATAATTGTGATTCAAGAAGATTGACATTAGAATTAGGAATTATTTTATTTTTTTAGGATCTCTTGCAAATGAATTTCAAATAATCTTTGATTCAACCAAATATTTTCTAAAGGAGGTAGAAAAATCATTTGAAGAAAACAAAATTTTCTAAAACTATTTTTCACTTCATAATTTGATTTCCACATCGATTTTTGTTTTAAAAATGTCTATATATATCGATGTCCATATCGATGTCCACATCAATTCCTATAAAATAGTTTTCAAAATTGTTTCAAACCGAAGGTTAGGAAAAAGTCTTATTTTGATGCAGTAATCGATTCAAAGCTGTGAATAACAGACTATACTTCGATTACCACACTGATTAATTAGTTATAACCACTTATAATTGATTTCATAATCGATGCAATAACTGAAAATTAGTTATTTTGTTATAGATGGTTGTAACAGTTACAATAGCCCAACTGCTTTCATTATTTAAATGATTTTCTTAGTTTTCTTCATAACTTGAAGTGCAAAAACATCTAATAAAGTGCTATACAAGTTTACTCTCTACTTCATCAAGCTTTTGAGATCTAATCAAAGATTAATTATGTTCATCTTAGATTGTTTGAGACTTCATCTCAAACCTGTGGTATTGTATTTCTTAACTTTTCTTATTTCATTTCTTTTAGATTTCTAGGGATTTAGAAATCTGTATAGGTTAGCAAGAGCTTGTTTAATTCTTATGTTTTTGTTTAGGTTTAGAAGAGCCTATTATACTTCTTCCAGATTAGCAAGAAGCCTATTTAATTTCTTGTGTTGTTGATGTAAACTAGCATTTTAGGAGTCTGGTAAATCCTGATAGTTTTCTTTTAATTCAAGAGGTCTTTTGGTTGAGAAAGATTAAGTGGAGTAGATTTAAATTATGATTTCAATTCAAGTTAAACCACTTTAAAAACTTGTGTCTTTTGATCTTTATTCTTCACTACACAATTGCTATTTTCCATTACTTTATATTTAATCTTGCTAATCATAATCATATCTACTGTACTAATATTGAATACAAATATAATACAAAGGTGTATATAAATTCTTCAACGAGAAAAGAGCAAGATCCATTTATATTCTACATTTTAATCATTTTCTGGGACCTGACATTTTCCTACTAAACTGGTGCACAAGGCCAACTTGTCATAATTAGGCATGCTAGACATACTAACTAGTTTTGGATTATAGCTAAGGAATAATTTACTCATTTCTTGTAAAGCAATATATGTAAATCATGGTTATAACATTATATTCCAAAGTATTTCTAACTACCTTTAGTCAATATAAGACATTATAACTGTTGTGTCCTTCTACATCAGACCTAATTACTTATGTCATCAACTTACTTTCTTCAAAGTGACGACCTATCAAGGTCTTGTATCTAGATCATCTACTTAGTATATATAGGTTTCCTTTGTTTACACAAATTAATTAAAACACAATTAACACTATATGATAAATTGTCTAACTTTAAACTTTTTCTATAAATGTACTATTCTATCCTTGCAAAGCCTAATTGTTTAGTGTACACTTTAGTTTATCATCAATTTTCCTCCACAATGTCATACAACAAGACAAAATTCTAGGACAAATGAAAGTAAAATGGATTTTATGTTGTCTTTTATCACTAATATTTTATTTTAGACAAGATACTTTTTCATTTTAAGTTGAATTGTACTTTTGGTCTATTGCCATCATTTAATTTGATCACAATTGAATATTTACAAAATTTAACAAACAAAAATATTATTACAATAATTAAAAATTATGCCAGAAAGAAAATAGATATGAGTACATGACTATATTTTTCCCCTTTTCACCCCAATTTTTCCATCTTTTACAACACAAAATTGAAAGGAAATTCCATTCAAACAAAAATTCTTTTTTTTAGGTAATGAGTGAATTTTCTTTTGGAGGTTGTTACTTTTATACTCTGTCATAGTATAAATATAATAATTATCTTTAGGAGAAAATTCAAATTATCTGTTCAATTTTTTATAGTTATATTTAACACTCATAACTATTAATTTTTGCAATCACTTGTTAAACTTGATTCATATTTAGTTAAATAACTAAGGCATAGCCTTCTTCTCCATTCCTTTGATAACTTCTTCTCTTTAATTTTCAACCAAAAAATACAAAACAAATAAAGCAATTTCTTTCTATTTCTCACTCTTACTTTCATTTTCATCTCCAAAATTTCATATCAATGGAAAGATGAAAATTCTCTATAGGATTAAAAGAGAAAAATCATAAAAATTCAAAGCACGATGGAATAAAAAGAGCCCTATTTTCTTTACAACTTCCAAATGCTTGCTAATTTCTTTATCTTATTTTTTGAGATGCAAAGCTCAAACAAAAACTTGAATTAATTTACTCAATTATGTTTCTTTAGAAGCCAACTTTTTTTGCATATAATTAAAAAATAATAATTTTTCCATGACCAATATCATAGTGTTGTTGACAACTGGTCATAACTTATAGGGCTTTGTTTTGCTTAATTTGGTATATATTGGTAATAAACCAGTTGAAAAGCTTTCTACTTTTGTTTTTTACAATTTGTTTGGTGACTTACGCTTTAAGTTGAATTTGGTGTATGTAGGCAATAAACTTGTTGAAAACCCTTTTTCTTTCTATTGCTTTTTTGTGTCTTTTAAGGCTTTGATGCCATTGGAAGAGTTGAAATTGAGCGTGAGAAAGAGAGTGGTCCATTTGTTATATGTTTTTTGGTTGAAAATTAGAAAGGAGAAGTTACCACAGAGATGGAGAAGAAGATCCTATCATTAGCTAATTAACATAATATGGATGTTGGGAGAACTTTATCACTTATAAATAGGTGTCACCTCCCAAAATTGGACATATGACTAGCTTGAATCATGAAGTGGTGACTTGAGAACCCTAGGCCTTTTTGTCCTTTCATAAAACCTTTATCCTTTAAAAACCATGAAAATAATGTTATAAATATGATTATGTACATTTAAAAACATGAAATGTAAGCTTTATCTAAAAATCTTATTCAAAAGCATGGTGAAAATGCATATATGATCTCCTAACTTTCACACAAGTTTCATTTTTGTCTCTAAAGAATTGTTTTGTGCAATTTTGTCCCCTTAACTTTTGGAAAGTACAAAATGTCACTCTCATCATTAACTCTATCCAATTGACTAACGAAAATTCCTACATGGCAGTTGGTACATAGCCTAGCATTCTAATTAACATAAAATAAATTAGACTTATAATAAAAAGCAAAACATATTAAGGGAAAGAAAATTAATTTGTTAACCCATTTTAAAAATGTCATGCACTGATTCTTAACATGTGACTGACATAGAAAGTCACCTAAAGGTGGTTTCCTACCAGTTTTGACCATGCAATAAACCCTTGATGCTACAGACTTTCCTGTATGGAGAGTGACTTGATAATTGAAAATTATGCCAGACAAGATGGAAAATAAAAACAATAGTGACACATTTATTAACATGCTCTTTCATATTCATAACAAAAAAATGGCAGAGTCTTTTCTATTTTTCAGACCCTAGGCCATAAGTCAATAGAATAGCTAAGGGCTACATGCCCTATTCAAAACCTATACAATCAGACAAAATGCAACAAATTAGTAAAGGTAGCCTTAGACTTTGAAAAAATATTTTAAAAAAATAGAGTGAGCTTCTTAGAAACCCAATGAGTGAACAATTCTCTAGGGATCCATGGTTAATCATAACTATACTCCAATGCAAACCAGTATAAACATACATATATATATATATATTTAGTTATAAAACATCCTACAAGTTGAAAGTTGTAGTTTCAAACTGACAAAATCCAAGATTCATAACTCATCAAATATAAGAATACTTTAAACACATTGAGGAAGTCAAATTCAATAGATATATTAAGCACCAAATTTAAATATGATCTAAGGATTGAAACTAAACAGGAATGCGTCCCCACATTTGAAGTTTTCTTAAACATGTAAAATAGAGAAAAAAAAACAAAGCATGAAGCTATGAGAATACTCATGGTAATGGAAAATAAAAAATAAAATAAAATCTTTCTTACTTTATAAATATACGAATGTTAGGAAAACATTCAAGATTTCCATATATAGTTAGAATCCAATGGCTAATTCCTACAAGCAACCTTGTCTAATAGTGATTTGTTATCGTCATTCTCCTTATTTCTCCAATAGTTGTTCTCCCTTTATCCTTCCACCAATTTCATTTCTCAATGCAGTTCTATTCACAAGTGCACTTGGAGGTTTTCTAAAGGAATTTCCAAAGGATTCAAATTTCAATTTTTCAAGAGGACTCAATACTAAAATATTTCATAAAATAATATGCATTAACAAAAGAGAAATGAATAATTTCCAATCAGTTCATATATTAATTTCACTACAAAAAAATATGTATTTAGCGGTGGTTTTTTATGTATTTAGTGCTGGTTTTAACCGCCGCCAATAACCTTCACGGCGGTTTTTGAAACCGCTATAAATTCATGTGTCGGGAAAAATTAGCGACAATTTGGAAATGCTGTATATGGCGATGATTTTGTCTAAATTTAGTGGCGGTTATTTATAGCGGCAATTTTTTATGAATTTAGCGATGGTTGTACCTAGCGGCGATTTTCTGAATTTAGCGATGATTTTTCAGAAAAATATTTTTTGTGCTTGCTTTTTACGGCGATTCCGTTTGCATTTAGTGTCGATTTTGTAGAATTTTTTTTTAAAAAAAATATTTTTAGCAGTGGTTTTTTTTGTATTTAGCGGCAGTTTTGCAAAAACTTTTTAAAAAAATTATTTTTAGCGGCAATTTTTTTTGCATTTAAAGCTGTTTTGTAAAAACATTTGTTTAAAAAATTATTTTTGGCTATGATTATGCATTATATTTAGCGGCAGTTTTACAAAAAAAAATTAAAAAAAATTATTTTTAACGATGATTTTCTCTGCATTTAGTGACAATTTTGACAGAAATTTTTTTTTTTAAAAAATATTATTTTTGGTGACAGTTTTGCGTTGCATTTAGCTGCTAAATGCAATGTTACCCTATCCTAATTTTTCCTTTATCTATTATCTTGCTACAAGAATAATTTGTAATAAATACATACATTTTAAACAAATGAAATTGAATACAAATTTTGTATTAACAATAAATATTCAAATATTTGTTTGTCAAACGTTAGAATTCAACAACCTTATATATAATTTAACAACTGAAGGGTCTAAATCAAGGTTGTATGTCATGACTATCATGGGAAGAGGGCCTTGCATTTGCGACATGTCCACTTCCTGCATCTGGTGGCTGTAAAATAAAATTAAAATAAGTTATTATACTAACCTTGAAAATCATTCATATAAAACTAATGTATGCAAAAGTAATATTAGTTTTGTGAGAATTTATACTCTTCATTGTTGTTTTCACATTTTGTAAGAATTACTACTCTCT
>JANHAO010001919.1:0-30785 GCA_026873985.1 Saraca asoca | reverse complement strand
TTTTGTGTTTTTAAAATGTAGAAGCTGATAAAACAAAACCTTTTGATTTATTTTCTGCTTTGTTGATGTTAAATCAATACTGGATTTGCTGTAGTGAACTCCTTACTAGTGTTGTCCCATGCACTGATCTTTGTGCAGAAGTCCAGGTCAGCTTATCTAATATATAGGTGCTTATTTTTTATTTGTTGTAGTTATTGTATGATAAGTACTTTTATATATGAGATGAATTATGCACATGCTTTTCTGTTTACATGTGAAGACAGAAAGTAACTCACTGATCCCTTTTTGTTTATAGAATTTCATTAACTTCTGTGCCATTCTCCTATGGGAAAATTCAATTGATGTAAAATTAGTTGGAATTTCCATTATGTGATTGTGGATTATCACAGTTTTAAAGCTCTTATATCTAAATCATTACAAATATTCACAAAAACACCAATGCTAATGTATCACTTTGGATGTTCCTTTTATGCCTACAATTCACTTAAACTTGTTTTCCATATGTATTTGTTGGCCTCTAAGACTGTCAAGGTAACTTTTTCCTTTGGCTAGATCTTTTAAGTGGAACTTTTCTACCTTTTCTATCATGCTAGTAATTTTCTGGGTCAGGTGACTGCATCTTCCTTTTTTTTATTAGTCTTGAGTTATTAAATTCCTAAAATTCAGCTTAGTATGCACCTTAAAGTTGATAATAGAGCAAAGTAGACAAAAAGATGTCATCTTTGTGAATGTCAAGCTTCTGCTAGAATTATTTTGGGAATTCTTTTTGTTTCTCATATAGTAGTAACCTTTGCACATCTAAAAATTAGATTTTGAATTGAGTGCTACAATGACTAGTTCAACTATATTATTTCATTGCATGATATTAATAATGATGCTGGCAGGCCCATACAGTGCTGGAGATGAACTATGTTGAGCAGCAACTGACAGTAGTAGTGGTTTCTGATGGGTTAAGGCTAGCCCTTGCTGGTCAAGAATTGGGTGTACCTTTAAGATTATTATCATTGATACAGGGATGTTGGGATGCAAATCCTAAAAATAGGTTATCCTTGATAATATAGTTATGGAAGTTGATTCCATTATAGAGCACAAAAAGGTAAAGAACATTAAAGAGATGGACTCTAATCTTTATAACTTGCATCTGGATCAGCTTGATGAGACAAACCCTCAGGCTTATCAAGAGCATATGAACTGGTCTGCTTAGGGAGAACTTTTCTCTTGGAGAGCCTTTTTTGTAGTTGATTCTGATTTAAGAACTTGGGATAGCTCCTATGACAACCTATCTTACCATCCCACACTTTCTTGGGGATCTTTCACTACCTGTAGGAGAAGGGAGACCAGGGAGGATGCACATTTTATTCTTCCCGATCTTTGAAATGAGAAGAATATCCATGCTTTTGGTATCTTTAATGCTCATGGAGGTGCTTACTGCTGCTTATCATATAGGAGTTCATAATATTTGACTAGTAAATTACACCAACACTTCTTAAATTCTAGTTACCCAAATGTATGTCATACTTTTGGATGCTAAATAAGTTTGCTATTGGATAATCATGTATTATCTATTGGAAACTCATTATACTATGGTAATGGTATTGCATTATGCTTGTTGTGTTCTTAAATCATTTCTATCATAATCTTGCATCAGATAAGCTAAGGCTTAAAACTGCTAGCCTGGTAGGGACATGTAACCACCACCTAGAGGATTATAGAGTTGTGCTACATTTGGTAGTTAAATCTGATGATCATTCTTGGTAAGGTTATTATATATAGCATTTTTAATTTGCCTCTACTTTAATTCTGTTGCAACCATACAAATCTTTTAAGTTTAATATATATAACATTTTTAATTTGCCTCTAATTTTTTTTAGCCGTTATAATTCATAATAGTATTTAAGAAGTTCTTAAATTTATCTTAAATTTACATTGCACCTTATAAATTATAATAATGATTAGTCACCATTCTAAAAGCAACTATTAATATTTAAATAGTAGTAATTATAAAAAAATTAAACATATAAAACTTGTCATCAATTGAAAAAAAAACTTGTCATACGTATTATTTAAACATATCTTATATGTATTATTTAAATAGTTTATAAAGATATCTCATATACATTATTTAAATATATAAAATTTGTCACTAATTGAAAACAAAAAAAAAGAAATTTTATTTTATTGCAACCAAATAAGTTTTTTATTTTTTTGTTCTTAAAACTGTTTCTTGAAGTATTTTTTCCAAATGAGTTTTTCTATTCTTTTGTTTTCAAAAAACTATTCTCAAAATTTACATCAAAATAAGTTTTTTATTTTTTATTCTAAAAAAATGGTTTTTAGGATTATTTTAAAAAAAACTAATTTTTAAAAATAATAAAATAAAAACACTTGAAAACACTTTCAAACAAGCCCATAACCTTACTTTAATCCTTTCAAGTCATGCTCAATGAGAATTCCTAACATGAGTTATAGAGAGAGGTGTCACCCATCTTCAGAACTATGCTATCCCTTGTCCAAAGATAGGCATCAATTAGTTGGTATGTTGCCTTGCGAGACCTTGTAAGTTTAAGCTCCCATGAAGGTTGGAAACTCGTTGGTTGGCATACTTCCCCAAAGTACCTAATAGGTTTGAGCTTGTATGGAGGTTGATGACCTATTAGCTGGTATACTTTCCAATGGCACATGATAAGTCTTGTCTCCCACGAAGATTGATGAATTACTAGCACAAAGGTCATAGGTGTAAGCGACCAAAACTAAAGTAAGCTTAAGCATGAGAGTGCTAATTTAGCATTCTTATTTATTGTGAGTATTAAGGTTAAAATCCTTTGTAACATAGCCCAAAATGGCTTGCTTGGTCGACCAATGATTGGCATCAGTCAAGCGGCCCAATCATGGTCAAGTGGCCTAATCATGGCAAGCAACCAAAGTCACTAGATGAAGTTGAAAGGCCAAGTTTTATCTCGAATTACCAAGAGCATTAGGTTAGTTGACTAATGACATGAACTTAGTCATTTGGTAGAACTATGACAAATCAGTTTTCCAACCATCCCACAACAATTAATGTGATCTGAGACATAAACAAACAATGTGGCTGCACCATTATGTTAGTGTATGCCTTAAGAGCCAATCATAGGATGATTATATAAGCATATATTGTATTGTGTTTTATTTTATATGTATATGAGGCATTTCAAATTATTATATATATTTTTTCTATATTTGTGTAATATGAATGAACATAATATTTGTCCCTACGATAGTTGTTTCTATAAACATTATTCTTAAATGTTTCTAGTCAAGTATTATTGTGAATTGGGATAACAATGATACATGGAGACTAGTATGTATGTTAGCTGATGACCAAATCTTATTGGTCATGGATATGAGATATCAAACTAACACATGGGTACACATTAGAGAACAAGTGTACTGGATAGACCCGTCATGAGAATGCTACATAGATTGTTGTATGAGTGTTATAAGCAAATTCTTATAGTGACAATGGTGTACATGGTCCTTTGACGTAAGATCACCATGGTTCCTTACATAAGAAGTTATATACTTTGACATCACCTAACGTCATCTATAATAAGATTGATTACAAAGCTGGTTATTAGGTATGCTACAAATCATGCAGAGAGATGTGAGTGACCTAGATGAGATTTTATCCCTCCTTCATGAGACGAGTGATATTTATGGGCTCCTTGATTAAGTATGATTACAAAATGCATGATCATGCTCAAACAAGTCAATATGTGATATTAATCTCATTTATTTTGGGTTAGTTAACTTAGGGATTAAGAAACACATAGATTGAACTATAAGGAGGGTGACACATTCCATGCCTTAAGTTCAGTCTTGATTTTAAGGACAAAGGGACTAGACTATATGGAAACATTGGTCATGAAAAGGTTATGTCAAATCACTAACATTCTCATTACTTAGGTAGTAGTGATGTATTGCTAGATACCACTCACAGATCATGATCCAAAAATATGATTTTAGTGTCACTACTAACGTGATAAGAACCTATAAGGTCACATACAAAGAGAGAGTAAAAATTGGCGTTATTATAGTATTAATGGGACTCTTAATTAGACTATGGCTCCTAATTGGGATGGGACCAATATGATTTGGCTTTTACTAAAGTTATAATACATTAGATTAATTATTGACTAAAACTATTAATTGGACCTAACCAATAATTCAATGCCAGTGTATTCAACTATCATGATATATTAAATTGATTATTTGCTAGAACCATTCATTAGACCTAGCTAATAATCCATGGCCAGTGTATTCAACTATCATATTACATATGGATTAATTATTATCTAGAACCTATGTTTTGCAATTCAAATTGGACAGTAGACTGAAAAAGTCATCGAGTCATGGTTTAATTGGTTAAACTAGTTAAATCAATGGTCAAATTCGATGATATCATAAATATAGATTTATGTAAATTTATTAAGAAAATTAAATAATAGGTAACACATACTATAAATATGAGCTTATATTTTATATAAAAAATAAAAAGCTAAAAGAAATTAAATAAACTATTGAGTTTTTAGTTAATTAAGTGTTAAATTTCTTCTTCTTTTGTTAGTTTTTGGTTGCATATAAACTTATTAGACTAACTCAATCCAAATAAAAAAAGAAGTCTAAAAGTAAAAAAAAAAAGACTTATTTTAATCAATTTGTCTCGGTTTAGAGAATTTTGACCGCTACAATAGTTTTGGGCACTAACTTAGACTGAATTGTGTAGTGGGCAAAGGTTGGATAGGTTGGACCATCCAATCCGGCTCAATTCTCTTAACATTGGCAAGAACCATTCATTGGTTCTAGCCAATAATCCAAATTCAATGTATTCAACTTTCTTAAGGAGTTTTGGTTAGAAATTACCTATAAATACAATCTTATAAAATTTTGGCTATATAATCTAGTGTATAGATAAGAAGGATGTAAGAGAGGCATAACCAAAACAGATCCAGTTGCTAGCACTTTGTGAGAGTTAAATTGCTCTATCCAATTCATTTACAGAATAGAGTTTTTGGTCAACTCATATGGATATCATAAAGGCAAAACTCTGTTAAATTATATTCATGATTTAGATCGTGGTTGCGTTCATGATTTAGAATCACAGAGGTACAATAGAATCTATTCATGTGGTAGTGAAGGTGGTTGTGATTTTAACATTTCTGTAGCAAGAACTTTTGTCATGCTACATAGGTATGACAATTACCACTGATTTATGGGTTTCTTCACATGGATCCTTGGTAGCTTTTAAAAGATTTGTTTTAATTTTCTATTGTGCATGCTTCTCCAAAACCCAGTAGTGATATTAAAGCCATTTGCAAAATTATAGATCATATTATATGTTTTTATGCATTTCAATTACTGGATTAATTATATGCATATAAATTGATTGAGGTTCTAGATTAATTTATATATGTGATATATATATTGTTTCATCTTAATGAGATTAAAAGCGAATAGAAAATATATTTGATGTTTACATTAATATGGGTTATAATTGGAACCTGAATCTAGATATTGTTTTGAAATCAATTAGTTTAAATAGCTTTCTAATTTTTAAGTGGTTAAAATTGGAAACAAAATTAAATCCAATTATATCTTATGGTTATTTGCATGCCTTTATTTGTTATATGGTGTATAGTTATGGCCTTTTTACATCGATGTGATTAGATTGTTATTTTATTTTAAATATGGTTATAATTTTTTAAATGTGACCTACATGTTGTGCTTTTCTTTATATTTTCTAGTTGTACATTCTTTTCTCACCTAACTCCCCTCGAATATAACTCAGGTTTCTCTTTTATTATATAATTATAAAATAGTGTAGAGTTAGGATAGTATTGATTTGCATAACTATTATCCACGAAGTAAATTGCTATGGAGATAAGGAAGTTAAGACCATATAAGGACAACTATGAAAGGCACTTGGAGAAAATGCTTTACCCTAGGTTGACTTATTGATCTTCTCATTGGCTTGGAAGGATCAATGTAGTTAGGCCATAATTATATCACGTTTTACTTTATCCTTTATTTTGATGTATGAGATATGTTAAATCATAAGCTTGAATGTATGAATGGTGGATAATGGTGAGACTAGAGCTTCTATAAGGCCTAACCTAAAGAACGAGTCAAAACTTGGAGTTATTGTAGTATTATTGGGATTCCTAGTTAGACTAGACTCCTAATTGGGATAGGGCTAATATGATTTAGCTTTTACTAAAGTTATAATACATTGGACTAATTATTAACTAGAATCATTCATTGGACCTAGCTAATAATTCAAGGCAAATATATTCAACTATCATGGTATATTGGACTAATTATTAACTAGAACCATTCATTAGACCTAGCTCATAATCCAAGGCTAATGTATTCAATTATCATACTACATATGAATTGATTATTAACTAGAACCAGTGTTTAGTCCTAACCAATTATCCAAATTCAATGTATTCAACTCTCTTAAGAAGTTTTGGTTAAAGATTGCCTATAAATATAATCTTATGAAATCCTGGCTATATAATTTAGTGCATAGATAAGAGGAATATAAGAGAGGCAAAACCAAAAGAAATCTAATTACTAGCACTTTGTGAGAGTTGAATTGCTCTATCTGATTCATTCACAAGTCAGAGTTTTTAGTTAGCTCATGTGGATGCCATAAAGACATAACTCTATTAAATTGTGTTTGTGATTTAGATCATGATTGAGTTTATAATTCAGAATCGCAGAGATATGATTAAATCTGTTCATGTGGTGATGAAAGTGACTGTGATTTTGATGTTTCTACAGTAAGATCTTTTATCACGCTACAAAGGTATGACACTTACCAATGATTTATGGATTTCTTTGTATGGATCCTTGATGGCTTTCAAAGGATTTGTTTTAATTTTCACTGTGCATGCTCTTCCGAAACCCAATACATTAACTATTAGGCAAGAATCTTATTCACACCATTGATACACTAAAGACACGTGGATGCTCATTATTCACCTAGAAGCATGCCAATTGGCATGATCATCGCCTATATAAATACCAAGGTATTTCTCTTTTGATCATTTTCTCTATTATTATTGAAAATCTACTTAGGAACTAACTTTAGTATCAGAGTTTACTTGGCGGACCATTTTCGTTGTGTACAGCTGACTCTGCTTTTGTGTAAATTGCTTCGCTAGCCTCTGCCCTCCTAGTTGGTTCTCTTTAGAAGAAGAGTTTTATTTGGTGCCATCTATGACTTTCCCAGCCATCTAAATGTTGCAATGCTCTAGTTTGTGTTTTGCTCATGCTTCATCTCTAAAGGGGCATCGTTATCATGAAAGAGCTCTAGATAAGCCTTATCGAGATCAAATGGCAGAGGAAGCTTGTAGAATTATTATCAAACTTGAACATGATACACTGGCTAAGCAAGTTCATCAACTGCAGGAAGAGTTGGAAGCTCTCCATTGCGTGCAAAGCCAACCCACTCTTCCTCTACCACCTTACCCTTTATTCCTCATTCTTGTTGAGGTTAACCTAACCATCACCCATACCCTATCTTTAGCTCGCCTTACCTCACCACACTACTGAAATGCAAAACCATAAACTATGCCTAACACCTACTCAATCGAAGTAAATCCTAAATTCAGTCATTCTACCTCTATTGAATAACCTCACTAACCCAATGTTAAACCCCAAATTTTTCAACCCATAAACCCTACCAATTCCAAACCTAATTACTCAACTTATACCAATCATCATTATGACTTCAACAAACATGGTTGATTTTCGCCACCATATGCAAAACCATGTTAACCATGCACATGAACTTTATGACCCACTAAACCTAACTATCGATTTCACCTAAAGCTCAAAGTAGCTATCCTCTTGCCATTAAGAAAACCACCCCTTTCCAACAGTGGTGATGACCACTCCCTTGCCAAACCATTTTAAGCCACTAACCTACACTGATCCTTATGGTAGGATGTCGAACCCCCGTGAACATCTAGAGGGGTTTTGGGGTGTCTATGCTATTGTAAAAAACCCTGGATGCCATCATATGCTGTGTCTTCCCTACCACATTGAAGAAAGCTAAGCTAGCCTACATTAGTTTACAACCCGATTAAGGTAGTCAATCGATAGTTTTTAGCAACTGGCTAAAGCATTTTTTACTCACTTTGTGACCAGCAGGGCACCCAAGAAAACGTTAGTGGCCTTTATGAATTTCTAACATGGACAATGTGAAACACTCAAAGAATATCTGGTTCATTTTAATGCCTTGGCCTAAGAAATCAAGGATTTCAATAAAGGCATGATAATGCACCAAATTAGATCTAGCCTCCGATCTAGGCACTTCTCCCTTTCCTTAGCCAAGTGACCTACAGATTCTTTTCCAGAGCTTCTGGCTTAATTAGAGAAATATATAAATGTTGAAGAAGTTAAGCTCACTTGGCGACAAGTTAAAAGAGTTTGGTCAGAAAGTGTGTAAGCCAAAGATAGAGCACCTAAGTAGGGTAGAGCACCACCGCACCAGCAATTCAATAACTATAAGCTACTGAATGTGCCAATCAGCCATATCATTCAAGATGTGATAGTTGCTAATATGATGAATTTCCCTTTCAAAAACAAATAAAGTTCTCCCTGGTAGACAAATCAAAATTCTACAAGTTCCACTATGATTCTAGGCATCATACTAATGATTGTGTGACACTAAAGGATAAAATAAAAGCACTAATAAGGAGGGGGCACCTTTCCAAATATAAAAAGTTCCACAGGGAATAGGATAAAGAAAAAGAAGGCGTGAAGGAGTAAGACAGCTCACTATGGCCCACTCAAGCAAAAAACAAGCAAGTAAAAGAGGATTCTCAAGTCTTGGGGATGGTGGAAACCATTACAAGAGGCTTTGCAGGAGTTGGAACCTCTAAGAATGCCAGGAAAAGGCACTTCCAAGTTGTAATGGTTGTAAAAGAGAAAAAAAAAAGGAAGAAGTATAAGTTTATTTGCTTTATAGAGAAGGATTTTAGGGATACTGATAGAGACTATGGCAACCCAACAGTGATCATGGCACTAATGCACAACTTTATAGTTAAAAGGATATTTGTTAATTAGGTAAGTTCCACTGACATCTTATATTTATATGTTGCTAATCCCCTCAATATCCAAAAAAGAATGTATAAACTTTACACAATATTCTGATCGATTTTACAAGTGGATAAGTCTAAGGGGAAGGAACAGTGACTTTGAAATTAACTTTGGGAATTCATCCATTGATAAAAAAATCTTAACGTCAACTTTCTAGTTATGGCCACCCTAAATAAGACTTACAACATAATCATGAGAATAATACCTTTAAACCAAGCAGGAGCTATAGTTTTCACCCTCACTTATTGATGAAGTTCCCCATGACAGGTGGGATAGGGGAAGTCTGAGCCAAACAGGTGGCCTGTAGATGCTATATGGCCAGCTTGACCAAGAATAAAAAAAGATCCAGTGGGGCAAAATAGCTGGTTATCAACCCACTAGATGCCAGATGATAGACTTAACTTTACTAGATATCTGGCAAAATAACCATGCTGACAAGAACCAAGCTCAAACTTAGAAGAAGTGCAAATTTTTGAGGGAAATGATAAAAAGGCAATAAGGATCGAGGCTGAGCTTATGGTGAAAGACAAGAGTCAGCTAATGGAATTACTAAAGAAGTACATTAAAGTTTTTGCATGGATAGCTTTATATATGCTAAGGATCAATCTAAGCATAGTTGTCACAAGCTGTCAATCAACCCTAACACCAAACTAGTACAATAAAAGAAGAGAAATTATAGTGTTGAATGACAAAAAGTGATTAGAGAAGAAGTATAAAAATTACTAAGTATGGGTTTCATTAGGGAGGTCCCATACACCACATAGCTAGCAAATGTGATTCTTGTTAATAAGGCCAATAGAAGATGGAGAATATGTGTTAATTTTATAGATCTCAATGAAGTATTCATCAAAGATTCATACTCATTTCAGAATATTGATTAACTGGTTGACAATGTTGTGAGGTTTGAAATCTTGAGTTTCAAGGATGCATTTACAAGATGCAATTAACTTAAGATGCACTTTAACAATGAAGAAAAAATGGCATTCATAACTGATCAAGGAGTTTTTTGTTGCAAGGTGATATTGTTCAGATTGAAAAATGCATATGCAATATATCAAAAAATGATAAACAAGATATTCTTAGAGCAAATGGGTAGGAATTTGGATATTTATGCTAATGATATGTTGATTAAGTCAAAAAGCCTGAAACAACACTAGGCACATTTGGAAGAAATGTTTGCCATCCTAAAAAAGCACTAGATATGGCTAAATATAAAGAAATGCATGTTCAGGTTAAAAGCAGGGAAGTTCCTGGGGTTTATGTTAACTGAGCAAGGTATAGAGGTAAACCTATTCAAATGTTAAGCTATCATTGATATAAAAGTTCATCGACTATAAAAAAAGTGCAAGTGCCAGATAGAGGATAGAGAAATTATCACCCTTATGTGCTTCATGTCTAGGTCAGCTGATAATCATGCCCCTTTCTTTAAGTTACTTAAAAATGTTAAGAATCTTAAGCCGACTAATGATTATGGAAAAATATTTAAAGAACTAAAAGAGTATTTGACAACATCACTCATACTTTATCGGCCAAAGCCCAGTGAGATGTTATATCTATATCTAGCAATAATTTCAGAAGCAATAAACTTTATACTTATCTGAGAGTCTGAAGGAGAGCAGAAATCAATCTATTTTACAAGTTTGATGTTACATGGGGCCAAAATGATTGAAAAGTTAGCTTTCGCTTTATTAATAGTATCTAGGAAGTTAAAGCCTTATTTCTAGAGCCATTAAATAGCCATCTGATGAACACTTTAATCAGACAAGTTTTGCATAAACCCAATCTCATCGGTCGGTTAGTTATATGGTCAGTAGAACTTTTCGAGTATAGGTTTATATATGAAGCTTGAAGAGCAATAAAGGCGCAAGCATTGACATACTTTGTGGTCAAAATGGCAAGAATAGAAGAAGTCGATCCAAGGACCCAGGATTGGACATTGTATGTTAACAGCTCGTCAAATGGAAAAGCTAATGGCATGGATGTAATCTTAGAAGTGCCTAGGGATTTAGTGTTGGAATTCTTGTTGAAGTTTGATTTTAAAGTAACAAATAATCAGATAAAGTATGAAGCATTAATAATGAGTTCAAAGCTAGTAAGAGAAGTAGGAATCTAATCATTAAGAGTTAGAAGTGACTCCTAATTGGTAATTCCCATGTCAAAGGAGATTATGAGATCAAGGAGCCAACATTGGTGAGATACACTGGCATAACAAGAAACCTATTAAAAGAATTTAATTATAAGCTAACAAAGATCCCTAAGGAAGAGAACGATTGGGCGATGCATTGGCCAAATTGGCTAGAGCAAAAACAAAAGTAAACAACCAAACAATAATACAACAAACATTGCAAGCACCATACATGGATGAAGTAATGTGTATAGAGTCAGAAGAATACTAGATAACTCCAATTGTGACATTTCTAAAAGAAGGGTGCCTTTTGAAAGATAAAAAAAAAGAAGAAAAAAAGTTTGAACGAAGAGCAATGCATTTTTTTTATAAGGAAGCCAATTGTACAGAAAAGGTTTTGCTTTTCCATCTTTAAGATATCTGTGACTAAGTGAAGCCAACTACGTCCTAAAAGATATAAGAAACGATTTGCGGGAGTTATATAGTAGGAACAACAATCACATTAAAGGTTATTTGATTAGGATATTTTTGGTCCAAGATGAAAAAAGAAGCAATTGAGCTCATACAAAGATCTAAAAAATGCCAAGAATTTATCAAAGTTCAGAAGCAACTAGCAACAAGCCAAATTCCCATCATCACCCATGGTCATTTGACAAGTAGGAGATAGATCTATTAGAAGCATTCCCAATTACTCCATGTCAACTAAAATATGTGATGGTGGCGGTCGATTACTTCACAAAGTGGGTTGAAGCATAACCTCTCGCAACCATAACTTCAAACCAAGTGTGAAAATTCATTTAGAAAAATATCATCTGCAGGTAAAACCTTCTCAAAATGCTACTTTAGTCTGAAAAAACCCACTAATAGCTCCTTACAGGTATGGTTTTCCAATGATGACTGTATCTTATAATAGGAAGCAATTCACTAGCAATGGCTTTAGAAATTTTTGCCAAAGGTATATTCACAACTACATACTATTATCGAATAAGCACAAGTCTTATCTGTTCTTAATTGAAGGTTAGGGATTAAACAAAAGTTCGCATCCATCATGCATCCCCAAACTAAAGGGCAAGTAGAGTTGACAAATAGGATTATTCTCAAAGGACTAAGGAAAAGATTGGACGAGGCCACAAGAAAATGGAAAAAAGAACTACCAAGTGCTCTGTGGTCCTACAAAATCACTACTCACTTTACTATGAAGAAAACTCCTTTCATGCTTGTATATGGAAGTGAAACTATGCTCCCAATCAAATTGGGGTAATGTTTTGACCGGATGGAGCATTATGAGTAAGGAGAAAATGAGGAAAGAAGAAAAGAAGAATCAAACATACTGTTGGAGGTAAGGGAAACTACTCACCTCTACAATAAGTAACACAAAGGTAAGATATCCAAAATTGTTAATAGGAAAATCAAGAAAAAAGAATTCATAGAAGGCACGCTAATCTTCTGATATGCAGATGGACCATGAAAAGTATATGCCGAATGTAAACTATTAGCATATTAGGAAGGCCCTTTCAGGGTATGAAACAATTTGTTGAACGGTGTCTACTGCTTTGAATCGTTTAGGGGAAACTCCTCCTGCATACATGGAACACAACACACCTTAAATTGTACCATGTGCACATTTAGATTTCAGACAATCAATAAATCATGTAATAAAAAAGAGGGTATTAAGAAATGAAAAGAAAAATTTTATCATTTACCTAAACAAACTAGGAATGGCAATGGGGTGGGGAGGGGGTGGGGATTGAGGTCCTCGTCCCCGATCCTTGTCGGGGAATTTTTCCCCGTCCCTGATTCTCGTCGGGGAATTTTTCCCCATCCCTGTCCTCGATTCCTGCAGGGACCCGTGGGGAATTTTTTAAAAAAATTTAAATATTTTTTTATTAAATAATATAAAATTAATAAAAAATATAAAATATAATCAAAATATAATAAAAAATAAAAAAAATAAAAAATAAGATAGATTATGAAGGAAAAAATATAAAAAAATTTTTAAAAAAATAAAAATAAAATTTTGGGACGGGGAGTGTAATCCCTGTCCCCGTTCCCTAAACCTTCCCCGAACGGGGATTCCCCGCCGGATTCCCGTCCAACTAGGGTTGATTGCCATCCCTAAAATGAACATTATTAGATAAGCCCAAGCAGCTCCCTCGACATTATAAGCCTGAGTAACTTCCTCGACATTATAGGCCTAGACAGTTCCCTCAACATTATAGACCTTGGCATCCTATAGCATTATGTAAAGCTAAACAATCCCTTTAGTGTTGCACATATCTAAATGGCCTTTCCGAATATAAGGCTAGAAGTCAAAAGGAGAGATTAACCAAGAATTAGTATAGAGGCAAAAAGAAGTTTCAAGAATGCAAAAACCTAAAGAATGAACGAATGACTCATTATAGGTCAAGGAAAGTAAAGAACACAGTTATTGAATGCTAGCAAAACATGTAAAAAAGGAAAAAAGAAAGAGAAAAATGACATAGTAATAAAAGGCTCATTGAAAGCCAAATTGTAAGAAATGGATGCAAACAAAATATTTCATTAATAATGGTCGAATGACTAGAAATTTAACACATTGTAAAAAAGGGGAAAATGTGCGAAGAAATATAAAAGATTAGCTTGTTCAAGATCCTTCAAGATTTGTTCTAAAGACTTATCCTTACCAATCTTTAAGGTGTCAATATTTAGGCTAGGGCTAAAGTGCTTAATTTGGCAAATGACCTAGTCAAATCCACTGTGAAACATAGGATAACTAAAATCTTCAGCCTCCTAGATGTCATCATGGAATTTCTTCTCCTTCACAGCAAAGGCCACTTGGTCCTCTTCCTACCTTTTTTGCTCGTCTTCCAACTTTTGATCTTTCAAGAAGAGTTGACCACCAAGTTTTTCATTTTTCACAAATAGAGCATTTCACTCCCTCACCGTCTCAACAATACAATTGGTAAGGTCGTGAATGCTTTTGTCATCATTAGCCAACTTCTTAGACTTCACCTTGACATCTTTCTTCAAACCTTCCACAATGCTTAAATTATTTCAAGGAACTCCTTTTCCTTCAGAGCCAAAGCTGGAAGGATCGAATGGATAGAAGCAACCTGACGAACAATTTAAGCAGTTGAAGATTTCAGGAGATGGATAGGACCATGATCCTTAATGAAGGCATCATTCCAGTCTTGGTCAACAGGGAAGAGCGGTTAACTCCGTAGAAAAGTGCCACAGTCTGCATCTTGTACAAAAAGTTGTTTATTGTATCAAAATTGAGATTACTCCTTTCAAGGATGTCGATCAAGAAAAGCCCTAACCATGCACCTAACTTTGTTTTCTTTACAAAAGAGGTAAGCACATATAAGGAAGTGATACCTTTGCCTTTGGAAGAATTCTCCAAAGAAGTCTTGCACTTGCAAGAGGGCAAGGCTTTCACATGACTAGAGGAAGATTTCAAGCGATTTGAAAAAAAAAGGCTGCTCGAGATTTTGGGGTTTGGTAAAAGAGCTTCAACCTAGGCAATTGGGGGAATGATGGGCTTTTCTTAGCCAAAGCTTGAGCATGAATCTCTTCTAGACATTAAGGGTTCATCTTTGATCGATGGATCTTGATAACCTCCTTGTTTAACCAGGAATTTGAAACGAAAAAATGAGCAAAATTAGTATGTAGTTAAAAAGAGAGAGAAAAAGAGAAGTAAAGCTAAATGCATATGAAGAGTAGATTGGGCATCAAAAGGCCTTAATGCCAATAAGTAAATAATGAGATCATGCTTATCCTTGAAAAAATCTTCAAGTGAGCAGCTTCAAGGTTGCTTTATGGGAAAGGTCCATTTCATTGGATAAGATAGCTTCCCGTCCTAAAGAAAGAAATGATGAAATCCCTTGGTTGTTGGAACCTTACGGAAGAACTGCTTCCACGATCAAATGCTTGTGAACATGATCTCTATGAAGACCCTATCCGGACATTGGATAAAATGGATTTAACCTTCAAGCTTCTTTTGTGAATACGTGAAGAAAAAGAAGAAGGTTGACAGGCTTAGAGTAAGGCACAGTTGAATACTCAGCATCTCAAAATAGAGTAGGAAGACCTAAGCATTCCAAGTCAGTTGGGTTGGACAATTGTTTAGGGCACGCAAAACATTTGCTTGGAAAATAGAAAAAGGAGGGGAGACATGCAAACAATCGACTATATCTCCGTGGAACATGATGAAAGAAGAAGCATCATAGCTACACGCCTACTCGTTAACCTCAGTAGCCAGGAAAGATATCCCTTCAATAAGCTCATTAGGGATATGAATTCTTTCCAACTTTTAGATAACTTTCATGTCTTATCATTTGTCTAAAGCCGATGTCTCCTTTATGTCTAGATGAATCCACTTTAGGTCATCTGATGTCGCATCAATTAGGTGAGCCTATTCAAGTCCATTCTTATCTTAGGATTAGTTTGCCATGATCATGCAAATAGGATAAGTGAAGCAAAATATGATATTTTTAAAGTAGTACTCCTTAAAATCGGATGAGGAAGAGTCAGAGTCAAATGACAAATCAATAGGACTGCCGAACCTTTTGGACATGAAAAGGAAAAGGCATGAGGAGTTAAAGACCACTTTTAAAAGTCAAAAAAACACAACTAGAATAGGCAAGTAAAAATCAGGAAAGCGGTAGTGACGATCAACTGGAAAGAGTAAGAAGAATAGATAAAAGCATAAAGAAAAGAAGAACGGAGACCTAGAATGACCAAAAGACAAGCAAAACTCACTGGCTCCTCTGGCAAGCTTTAGTGAGAAACCAAGAGACTTACCAGGCAGATGGCAACATAGAAGCAAAAACCACTGCAACAGACTTGATTCAAAATACAAGAAAGAAAAAAGAAGTGGAAAGCTAGAAAAAACTATAAAATGCAAAACTTACCTGCGAAAAGAGCCCCAAAAAGTAGCTTGAAGCGTTGGAAAGTTACCGAAAGAACACAGAGCAACAATGACAGAAAGAAAACCTAAAGCCTAAAAAACGAAACACTAAAATGTTTCTAGAAAAGGCCAAACCAATATTTATGAAGTAAAGGAGGAAGATCTGAAGATTGCAAAGGGCTGCGATATACAACCTAAATGATGATCTCCATCATGACATGACTTCAGCAAGTATCAAGACGCCTTGGGAAGGTAAAACAATCATGAACATTGATGGTGGTCAATGGACGACTAACTAAGAATATAGAGAGTCCTCGAATCGTTTGTTTGGTATAAAACGCTGGAGGAAAGGGGGCAAATAACAAAGCCCAACATGGTTTGTCTAGTCTACCAATGATTGTCATCAGTCGAGCGGCCCAATCACGACAAATGACTAAATCACTAGGTGAAGATAAAAGGCCAAGTCCTATGTTGAATGATCAAGAGCATCAAGTCGCTAACTAATGCCACAAACTTGATTACTAGGCAAAATTAAGATAAATAAATCCTCTAACTATCACATAACAATTGGTGTGATTCAAGACATGCATATACAACATGAATACGTCACCAACCGTTAGACGAGAATTTTGCTTATATCATCAATACATTATAGACAAATGGACACTCATCATTCACATAGAACATGTCAATTGGCATAATCATGGCCTATATAAACATTAATATATTTCTTTTTTAATTATTATTATTATTATTAAAACTCTGCTTAAGAATTGATTTGAACATCAGAGCATATTCGGTAAACCATTTTCATCATGTACAATTGACTTTACTAGTTATATAGATCATTACTTCACTAATTTATACCTTCCCCGATTCGGTTCACTTCAAAAGAGGAGTTTCACTTTGTGATACCAAAATAGTAATTTGATAGTTGAACCCACAAAATGCTTTCTATCTCTGTCGGTCCTTGAAGACAATACCATTAAATTTTTTTTCTAAGTTGCACTCAGCAATTTTTTTTTTTTTGTGTAAATATGGTGAAACAAATATAAAGCGGTAAAAAAAGCTACCTGACAAAAGATATATTGATAAAGAAGAAGTGAAAAACCAAACGCCTTCGGATCCCTAGTTAATTATATAGGAAGAACGCGTTGAAAAAAGTCGCACCTCCTTTGCATTGTAAGTCGCAATCAGAATGGAAATCCGACGAAGCAAGGCAGGAAAAGGAGTCTTTCAAATGGTTAGTTAGAAACCCATCACAATCAGACAATTGAACACAATTAACAAATACAAATTGATTAAAATCCATCCGTTTAATTATATGTTGAATTAACTATGTCATTGAATTATTCAACCAAGAAATAGACGGTTGCTCCTACTTGTACAGAACATATTAATTTTCAAGGTTTTTGTCATATTTTTCCTCCATTCATATCGAGAATGGTGGCGAAATTTTGTATGGCGGCATCCTCCTTTTCAATTAGAGACATCATTTTCAGAGTATTCATAACAGTACATGACTCTTTCAGCAGAAAGAAAAAAAAAAAAAAAAGGTGCTGTTGCTTTTTTTTATCAGCACTAGGTGAGTCTCACATATAAAATTGAGATTCATGCACGCAAGGTGTTTGGTAAAGTGCGGAATGCATAGCATTCAAAACGATGGACAAACATGACAGTCATGTTGTCCTGGCTGGCTGGCATTTTTTTCCGATTTGAAATGCGTAAGGAGTGCCAACCCTACTTTCCAAAGGACAATCATTTGAGGTTCAATTCAATCTGTATGATGTTCCCTTTTCACACACATCATCTCTAAGCCACTCTTGCGTAATGCTGAGGACATTGTTTTGAAAATGATAAATGCAGTTTACATTTTTTTCATTAACGAAAAGAAAGGAAAAAGTGTCTTTAGGTGCTTTAGGTATTGGGGTTACAGAGAATCCAAGGCCAAGAAAAAGTGATTTTGTGTGAATATACACAATAAAATGCATTCATACAGATTTTATTTAATTATATTTTTATTTTTTATTTTTAAAAATATAGAATAATTTATATTTTCATTTATTTCAAACCTACATTTATGTTTATATTAAAAAGATATATAATAAAAATAAATATATATATATAAAAAATAAAAAAATATGAGTATCATTAAATTAAATTTAAAAAAAAAAGATAAATGTAATTTGTTTAATATATAATTGAGAGAGATGAATAGCATTGATCAAACTTTGACGATATTAAATTCGAACCATGGAGTAGGCAATGGACCCACTAGCCATTGAAATGAAAAAAATATCTTTTTTCCTTTTGCATGATAAATACTAGATGCAAAACTATTTGTTCTACTATATTATCATATCTTGAGCAGATAACATAATTTATTTTAATCAGCTTAAAAGGTTGTAAGAGAGTGAATCGTGAAAATGTGTAAAGTAAAAAGAAATTATGTAACTCGTCTCCTTTCACATTGAACTCAAAAAAGTGGAGGTATTTCACATCGTGATACCCACGAAGTTGAAAGTTGGAACAAAATTGGAAGATTGTATGCATAAAAACTCGTGAGCAACACATATAATTCAATCAACAACTCTCCTGATCATGTGTGAAGTGCCAAAGTGTCCTCCTTAATCTTATAACAATGTTTCTGTTTAGAGTAAGAAAGACTTTGAAGTTCTGCCTACTCGATATTCCTCTATCTGTATAGAAGGACAGTACAGTCAACCCATGTGGAAGGCCATGCTTGAATGCCAAAGTTAGGTCCGAGGGTAGTTTTCCTCCCATTGACCTCAAGACATTTCAAATTTAGAATGCCATTAATTTTTAAAATTCATTTGAAAGGAATGGAGAAAACAAGCAGTACAATGTCAATAGCCTTCAACTTCAATTATTAAAATAAAAAAATTGAAAATCACAGTCATGCGTGGTGGGTCCATGATACCCACACCATTATTCTGGCTTTAATTATACGATGGAAAATGGTTGGGAGGGCCAGCCATCTCCGCCGAATATCAGTGTTATGCCAGAAATAGTGAAAAAAATCAAATCTTCAATTGCCCCCCAAAATGATTAGAAATGCAATATGAACACGTCTCCAAGCAATCTAGAAAGTTGTGATTAATAATGCTCCATGTTTGAAATTTATTCTCCTTCTAACAAATATTTTAAGATAAAAGTCGGTAAAGGCAAAGAAAAGTCATACTAGGTGACCAAGAAGGACTCAAATCAAATCCAAAACCAAAATGCAAAGTTGGAGCATTTAAGACACACAGACATATGGGTGTCTCTCTTTTTCACCTTCTGTTTATGAGTGATGTAAGATTTTTGCTGCAAAATCAGAAATGAAGTCCTTTCTCTTTCTCCTTTCTCTGTTTCTACTGCTTGCATTTCCCAGTTCGCTGCAAGTTCACGGAAATGCAGAGCTTAGAGCTCTCATGGAGTTAAAGTCCTCGATGGACCCAGAGGGCAAGGTGCTTAGCTCATGGACCAGTGATGGTGACCCATGCAGTGGCTCATTTGAAGGGATAGCCTGCAATGAGCACAGGAAAGTGGCTAACATTTCATTGCAGGGAAAGGGCCTTTCAGGCTTCATATCTCCCGCGGTGGCCGAACTCAAATGTTTGTCAGGTCTATACCTCCATTTCAACAATCTCTCTGGACAGATACCCAGAGAGATTTCAAGTCTCGCTGAATTGGTTGATCTATATCTTGATGTCAATAATCTTTCTGGAAGCATTCCTACTGAGCTCGAGAAAATGGCTAATCTCCAAGGTTAGTATATAGTAATAGCATTAATTTGTCACAGATTATGTGTCTGTTTAAATTGCTGAAAATTTTGTGAGCTTTGTATTTGAGTACTGTATGGTATATGCTAATCCAAGTTGGCTTCTTCTATATAATGTCTAGTGATGCAGTTATGTTGTAACCAGCTAGTGGGGAATATACCTGCACAGATGGGTTCCTTGAAGCAGCTGAATACTCTGGCTTTGCAACACAACAAATTAAGTGGTCAAATTCCTCTAAGCTTGGGGACCTTGATGATGCTAAAGCGGCTAGATCTCAGCTTTAACAACTTCATTGGAATGATACCTGCAACACTTGCTGATATTGCATTGGAAGTTTTAGATATTCGAAACAACTCTTTATCAGGAATCGTTCCTACTGGTATGGCTCTTTTGATCCTTTGTTTCCTAGAGCAAAATTTCACCTATGCTGATTGATACCTTCTGCATACGCCATCTGCAAACTTGTCTTTAATTTCTCTTTGTTCATTTTGATATTTACTGATTACCATTTTGGAAATGAAAATGCAGCATTGAAGAGATTAGGAGGGAGATTCCAAGGTGCAAACAATATGGGTTTATGCGGAATAGGGTTTTCTACCTTGAGGGCTTGCAGTAAAAATGATGATCTAGATGCTAACAAGATTGATACCTCAAATACATCCATAATTAGGAGGCCTGCACAGGAAATCCCTGAGGCTGCAAATCTACGTTTGCATTGCAATCAGACACATTGCTCAAAATCAAGAAGATTTCCTCAAACTGTCATCGCAGCAGGGGTTATAACTATCACAATCACGTTCTTGGGTGCTGGATTCTTGACATTTGTCAGATACCGTCGCCAAAAGCAGAAAATTAGGAATACATCAGAATCTTCTGAAGGCCAGTTTAGCCCTGACCAGCCTAAACAATTCTACAGCAGAAGTCCATCTCCACTTATTAATCTTGACTATCATAATGGATTGGATATACTGGCCGATGGCCAAAGTGGCGGTGGATTATTATCCCATGAAAATCTTAACTCATTTAGGTTTAACGTCGATGAAGTTGAATCTGCAACACAGCACCTTTCTGACGCCACTTTGTTGGGGAAGAGCAAATTCTCGTCTATCTATAAAGGAATTCTGAGAGATGGTTCTCTTGTGGCAATCAGAAGTATTAATGAGACATATTGTAAGGCCGAGGAAGCTGAATTTGTGAAAGGGTTGAACTTGTTGACTTCACTGAAACATGAAAACCTTGCAAGGCTCAGAGGTTTCTGTTGCTCAAGGAGTAGAGGTGAATGTTTCCTTATTTATGAGTTTGCCCCCAATAGTAACCTGTCTCAATATCTTGATGTGGAAGATAAAATTGGCCATTTGCTAGACTGGTCCAAGAGAGTTGCTATTATCAAGGGCATTGCAAAAGGTTAGCTTCTTCTCATTACCAGTGATCTTGTTAAATGCATATTACAGCATAGTTTTGCTAGTAACCTCCATTCTGGAAACTATGTAGAGATCTGTGTTGATTGTCTGCTTTTCGTCACCTACAAACTTTGGTAAACCCTTGCAAATTGAACAAATTTTGGGTTTTATGAGCAAATGTATTCTACCTATCAATCTTCATGCTTTTCATCATTCGTACTGGGGAATAAACCAGAGATTCATGAATGAAAATATAACAGCAGATGTTGATAGCACCATACTTGACCGGAGCTAATATTTTAGTTGATCAAAGATCTTGAATTTCATAGAAATGAAGAGTATACATTTCCTTTTTCTCTCCCGACAGTGTTATCTATACACTTTATGCCTTAATTTATTCTTTACAATTGCGCTATGATAGAATGATTTAGTCAAAGTAATCTTATTTGTTTAAAACAAATATAGTTTTACTTATCTTGTAATATACAGATTAAATCAAATTAATCTAATTTGTTTGAAACAAATAAAGTTAATTTTACTTATATTGTAATATATGTGTTAGTGTGAGGCCATTATATTTGTATTTGTCCTTTATCTTTTCTTCTTTTTGTTCGAGTTGAATGAATTCATTGCTAGATAGATGCTACTTTAGAGAAGATATATTTCTGTTAACATTGGATATTACTTTTGATCAGGAATTGGGTATCTACACAACAACGATGCAAACAAACCTACAATACTACACCAAAATATTTCAGTTGAAAAAGTTCTCCTCGACCAGCAATTCAAACCAATGATAATGGACGCTGGGCTTCCTAAGATTCTTGCAGATGACATTGTTTTCTCAACTCTGAAAGTAAGTGCTGCCATGGGATACCTAGCTCCAGAGTATATTACTACAGGCCGTTTCACCGAGAAGAGTGACATATATGCATTTGGGGTTATTGTTCTGCAAGTTCTATCAGGGAAGAAAACAATAGGTGGTTCAATCCGTATGGCCATCGAGTCTCTCAAATTTGATGATTTTATTGACACAAATCTGAAGGGAAGATATTCCAAACCTGAAGCAGAAATGCTTGCAAAGCTTGCAATGCTGTGCACTCATGAAATTGCTGACAACAGGCCAACCATGCAGCAAGTGATCAAGGAGCTGACAATTCTTCGGGCTGAATCTTGATGGATACATCCATGGGTATTTTTTTCACGAGAACAGTAGCTGAGTCATGCCTTGCCAGATATTGTAGATTTTTCTGGAATCCTTTCTTGTTTGTTACGCACCGCCGGATGCCAAATAAAGCTTTAGGTTCTTATAGAGCAGACTGACCATGAAAATACTAATAGACGTGCAAACACTATATGATATGCTCAATTGCATAGGAGTATCAATGATCAATGATCAATATAATAGTACCTACGAATCCATCCAATGTGGATTTCATAAAGAAGCCGAATAGAATTAGAATGAATGGAAGACAAGAACCTCTGAAAATTCATATAAAAGCAAGCTCTAACAGGATTGAATAGTTAGAGGAACGCAAGAAAACATCATCGAGGCTTTTTCAATTTTATTGGCTGTAGTCCACCTAATTATGTAATATCAATCATCTAAGTTACAAAAAACACAAGTAATCTCAAATATTCAAGTACGCAAGGGATCAATATAGTCTAAGGGTTTCATAATTCAATGCCGAATCATTGATGATCATTCAAGATATGATGGCATAGTCCAATTCTCATATTAAAACATAACATGTTCCTTAGCAATTGTAGTAGATCCCATGCATTGCTTTCCATAATGCCCCCAGAAAGCGAATTAGGCTTTCCTTAAGCAAAATTGACCTGTCCTCGCACGTTCAACAAATCCAATACTCATATCTTAGTTTATTTCATTCAGCAACATAAACTCTATTTTTCACCATTTCAAGCAATAAGATCACCTTTATTAACCTACCATAGGGGTTTCCCTGAAATAATTATGCAATGAGAAAATCAGCACTTTTATATTGGACACGTACGTTGGTGCAATCTTGTTATGTTGTAATTATCCAAGTTCAATCCCATTGATTTCCTTCCAGCAGTTGTGACATCACAGCCGCAGAATATATTGATACGGTTCATACGGAGGAAAGTTTTATGGGACTAATCTAGTCAGGTACCATCAAATGGCCAAGTGAACACCCACCCAAAAAGACAAAATGGCTTACATCCGTTAGTAGTATAACTAGGTAACTCATGACTTGTATCCCTAATCAGTTTCCGTATTAACAGGCAACAAGAAAAATTGACTAAACTAGAGCTACCATTAGGAACAAATGAAGCATTTGGAGTACAATAGATCCCATCTTCCTGGAACTATTTAAGGCAAATCAGCAAACACAAGTCCTCAGGCATAGGCAGTGTGTTATTGATGATCTTGAAGCCATTCAGAAGGCCACCAATCTGGTTTAACAGCTTCAACCTTGACATCCTCTATTCCTTGTATGGATAAAGCACCAGATTTTTTAAAAGCTTCCTCCAGCCTTAAGAGCCCCAGCCCACGGCATCCAATGGCAGTAGTTACTGTACCAGCTTTCTTACCAGATGCTGTGCCAATTACTTCTGAGCCAGGAACAACTTTGTCTTCTACTTCTGGAAGAGCAGTACAGAAGCCTGAGTATATCTATATAATAGAAAGTAGGTTAAATTATTTTACTACTACTTTTAGGTCTTTATAGTTTAAGAGTTTAGAATTTGATTCTTATACTTATTTTTATTATAACAATCTATTGACAATTTATGGACTGAACGGCATATGATTCCAAATTTTCTTCTAAAAACAAAATAACTTCCTAAAATGTCATAATTTTTTCTATATTATGTGCTACCTAAAACACAACAGTAAATGATACATAACATTTTCATCAATAATCATTTACATTAGCAAATCATTGTTCACGTTTAACAATTATTAATGGAATTTAACCAGAAAATAATAAGAAGTATTGAATTAGAAATGAAAAATATGTATGAGGGCTCAATTCCAAACTTTCAAACTATAAGGACTTAATTAAAAATTGAGTAAAACTATAAGGATCAATAAATTAATTTAACCTGGAAAATATTAATCAAGGAATATGCTTCTTTTGAGATATTACCTTCCCCATCATTTTTCAAAAACCTTAGAGGAACCAAACGCTTGCGAATCATCCCTCGGTGGTGCGTTCGAGCTACAAGCTCTTGGCCCATGTAGCAACCTTTGTCAAAGCTAATCGCATTAAGGCCAACAAGATTGTACTCAAGGGGTATTGCTTCACCTGCACAAAATAAAAACAGTTGCGGCAAAAAGGCCAAAATCATGAATGGAAGTAGTTATTTTTGAAAGGAAATAAATATGTACCTTTTGGAATCTCAGCTGAGCCCTCTGCAACTCCCTTCTCTATTCTCCAGAAATGGTAATTTTGTTCAACTGTTTCTTTGTCAGCCTCAACCAAAGGAGCTGAAACAGAGATGAGGGGGAACTTATTAGAAGCTGACTAACTGAAGATTTGTAACTATAACACAAAAGATTGCAGTAACAATATATACAAATATCAGAAGCATTAAAGGAATAGATTACTCACGTGTTGTATTACATGGGAAGATCCCTCTGAAACCAAGACATTCCAATCTGGGGTCTTTAAACCATTGCCATCCAAGATTACTCCCACGTGAAGCTGACATTGCAGAACGATCCGCAGCAGCACCCCAGCCAACAGAGGCTGCTTCTGGTTCTTCTACAACTGAGGATTTCTCAGGAAGGCAAGCACCATAACGCTGCCAGCATGAGAAATCTTCTGTGACATTATCAATCTCAACCTTAGACCTTAAACGGTATCTGCAACACTATAATATTCAGTTCTCTGCAAGCAAATTTGAAACCCTTCCCATTTCAAACAACAAGCCATATAATATTGCTATTAGTATGTGAAATCTTCTGCAACATTATCAATCAAATGCAGAAACAATGTCCCAACTGCTATCACCCAACCAAGAGTCCAGAAGATTCTCATAATGGCTATTCTACAACAACTTCAACTTCTTATGCTCATACCTTTCTTTTTGTAAAATTCAACTCATTCCACTTGTTAAACAGCAATTCAAGTTAGAATTACGAGGTCCAGGTTGCCCAAAAACTGAGAACAATTATGAAAACAATCTTATTATAACAGTTTTATGCTTGGGACACATCATTCTATAACCACATTTAGAAAGTATAAGCAATTAAGGAAGTATTATAGATTTCATATACCACTTCGATGAATAATTAAATGAAAACCAAACTAAACTATAAATTTTAAGGTCCCAAAAAAATTAAACAGAGTGAAGAGTTTGAATTTGGCAGAAAACTCACCTCTTGAAGGTTTGCAAGACCTCATCCAATACAGAAGCATCTACATCAGCTAACAAATCAAACTGTTCCTCATGATCGGACCCGGGTCCAGGCCCAGTCCTATCAAGCTTCATTTCGGACCTCGGCGGCTTATAAAGAAACAGGTCGTACAAAAATCTGCCTTGAGGGGTCAACAACGCAGCATACATAGGAGGAACCGATGCGGCTTGCAAATTGGGTGTTGGCCAATTTTCGGTCTTTTCACCAACGGGTTCACTAAATCTCCGTACATCGTTGGTTAACAAACCCTGAAGGAATTTTAAGGTATCGGGCCCTCGAAATCGAATAACGGAACGCGACTTGAGGAGGGAGGCCAAGGAACCAGCGTTCTGGAACTGGGTTTCAGGGTCAGAAAATTGGTTCAATGTGGTGCGATGAATGGATCTGCAACAGTATGAAAATGATTTTGGGTGCCTTAGAATTGTTTGTAGGCGATTCATTGCAGCTGCACTCTAGTGTCTCGATGAAGCCAATTTTCTTGGAGTGAAGAAGCTGATGCCAAGCTGAAGCTACCCAGAGCTTTCGACAGCGGGCTTATTTTGTTATTTGGTTGACACGTTCGGTGAAGCTAGCCACGTGTCATGCTCGATGACGAGGAGTGTCTAGTCTGATGCGGCATAATCATGTACTTCCCCCGTAATAGTATCTTATTCTCATCCTACGGTAAGAAGTTAATTTGTCAAATTTATTGTTTATATAATAATATTATAGAATTCACATATATTAAAAAAATGTTTTTTAATTTTTAAGATATTAAAAATATAATTAATTTTTTATTGAATAGAAGTGAAAAATATTATAATTAGATTATAAGAATTTTATTAAAATAAAAATTAATAAAAACATTTAAATTTTGAGCATGACTTGGTGTTTCCCAAAATTCACATTTGAAAATTGTTTCCTTGCGCAAGATTCCTAATTCATACATCAGTTTTTATTTAAATTAATGATGCAATTTTATATAAAAATAATAATATTTTAATTGACATTAATTATTATTTATTTAAATCTTTAATTTATTGTGAGTATTTTTGAAACTATACAAATGTGTTGGTAAAAACTCAATGTATAAGCCTAGTTGATAAAAGGTCAGTTCAATCAGGATTAAGATTGCAAGAGTAAAGTATTAGATCGTCAAATGCGAACTCAAATCGTTGGTCGACAAGGGTTAAAACAGTAACCTCAGATCGTTAAAAGCGAGGTTTAACCCGCAAGTCAAAATATGCCCTCCCAACCATCAATTTAGATAAAATCATTCAATTGCTAATTTAATAAGAATCCGTTATTAACCGTTGTAACCAATTTATGATTTATTTTCATTATAGAATACATTGTAATACTCCGGCTACTATAGGAAGGGGGTTGAAATCATTGTAAAAAGGGGACGAGACAAGAGAAACAAAATAATGAAAACTCAGCAAAATACTGAGAAATAATATAACTGTGGACATAAGCCTTGCATTTGGCTGAACCACGTTAAAAAGTTCTTTGCGTCCCTTGTTGTTTCTCTCTTTCTCTCTTTTCTTTGCAAATTGGCCTTCACAACTTGTAGTTTGGGGTGCCGAACTTAAATTGAGCGATTTCAAACATCAACATTTTGACGCTAAAAAGAGAGCCCTAAACTGCATTCTCTTCGATTTACCGTCCAATTGCAATGGCTAGAGGAAGAATCACCAGGAGCATAGATGCTGTTGTTGACCAACCTAAGGGTCACGTGAAACTGCAGTGGGATATGTTACCAGTTGGATGCCCAGTTCTTCTTACGATAGGTGCCTCTGCCATCCCCACTACAGGTGCTACTACTGGCATGGCTCCATTGACCTCTCGCCAGTCTGCTGTTGTTGTTTCTGGGGCAAATGGGGTGTAAGCATGGCACCAGTGTTAGGAAGCGCTAGAAAACACGATAAGGGAATTGGTTGACGTGGTTAGGGCACTGGCTTAATTACAAGCCTAGGGCGCTCGAAGACAAGTTGAGGTCATTGCGCCCGGAGGGGGTACTCCAATAGCCTCAGGAAAGAGCTCAAGAGGAAAGGTCAACCAGAAGAGAACATCAACGAGCTGATCTAATTCATTCTTTTAATTTACCGTTAAGGTCGAGGGATCATTGAGCTTGCAAAGATGATGGAGAAAAATAGCGATGTAAGGGTTTACGTCGAGTGGAAGGCTCAAAGAAGACCAATAAGGGACGTATTTCAGACTGATACACACCGGGCCATGACCATAATAGAAGGCCTAGAATCTCAGATCACTACTCCCATAACCAAGGAGGTGAAAGGAGCTATTGATCCACTAGTCGTTGATCTGAGGCACAAGACCCAATGGTGGAAGAGCTGCTTCAAAGGGTATAGTAGTTAGAAAAACACCCTTTAACTTAAGACCGTCGAGATCATTACATGGAGAGGACACTATTCACCAGGGAGATTGAGATAGAGCCTCTTCCTCGTAAGTTTAAGATCCCTAACATCCCACAATATAATGGGGAACACATTCAATGTCCAGATGGATCTTCAGACGACCAATCCACTAGTCAAATATCACGTCTTCCCAGTCACCCTTGGAGACATACCTTGGACATGGCTCAGGATTCTCCCAGCTCACAACATTCACAATTAGGAAGAATGCCAGAGGAGATTCATCAACTAATATAAGGCACTGAGAAGGTAGCTCGCATTATCTTGCCACTTTACAACAATCTTTCAATGAAAAAATAAATTACTAAAAGACTACATCACTTGGTTCAGGCGCGAAGTCAACAATGTAGAGAATCCTTTAGATGAAAACATCCTAACAGCGATCTCGGCAAGATTTCACAAGGATGGGAAACTGTACAAGAGTATATACAAGTCTTCAGTGAGGGACTTGGGTGAATTCTACAAGCGAGCTATCAAGGAAATCAGGTGAGAGGAGACCTTTGGCCCAAAGAAGTCCAACCAAAAGGATGAGGTGAATAGCTCCAACTAGAGTAAAATAAGAAGTAATGGCAAGAGTAACAAAGAGGGTCAAAAGGATGGCTCTGATAGCCAAGCTACAAAAAAGGCCAGGAGTGAGTGATCTTAGCGTCAAGGTTGTCATGATAGCTACACATCTTATCAGATACTCGAGATAGGATCTTTGCAACAAAGAAAGATAGGGAGGACTTCAGGAAGCCCAAACCCTTAAGGAGTCCCAATAGGTTCAGGAACAAAAATAAGTTTTGTACTTATCACAATGAGGTCATGCACAATACCTCTGAGTGCTGGGCGCTCAAGGATGCCATTGAGGATCTCATCAAGAGAGGTCGCTTGAAGGACTATGTGGTGCGACTTTTGGGACAACGACCTTAGTAGCCCCAGTAACTAGTATAGCACCAGCACTAATGGACTCCTGAACAAGAAGAGGCACCCTCAGTGAGGACTATATTCACCATCCACGGTGGGCCTCAAATCGCAGGCACCTCAAACAGGTTACACGACCACTACATGCGAGAAGCAAGCCACGTCCTGCTCATGGGTCACAGTGAATATGAAAGACTTGCTAAGAAAGCAAGGATGACCTCAGACAGTATCACCTTCACAGATGAAGATGCATAGGGAACACATTCTCCCCATAATGATATGTTGGTCATCCGAGCCAGAATCAGCAAAGTCGATGTGCAAAAAATAATGATTTATACCAACAGCTTAGTGAATATTATGTATAAGGGATGCTTTAAGCATATGAGATTGAGCGCGAGCCAATTGAAGCCTTCCCCAAGCCTCTCTATGGCTTCACAGGAGATGGAATATTACCAGTGGGGCAGATCAAGCTCCCCATTACTCTGGGAGATTCAGATCGCCAAGCCACTATCCTGGCAGACTTCTTAAATATAGATTATCTCTCAACATATAATATGGTGCTGGGGTGACCTGTAATAAATAACCTGAACATGGTACATCAACCAAGACACTTATCATTAGATTCCTGATGCCCAATGGAGTTAGATGTGTGCAAGGTGAGCAACACATAGAATGATGTTGCTATGAGGATATGGTCAAGCTAGGGTGAGAAGGAAAAAGGCTAACGTGGTTTTCAGCAGAGAACCACGAGCTATGAGCACAACAGGGGTCAGCCATGACCTTGACCCCCGTGAGGTAGATGCAGATAAAGCAACTAGCCCAATAAAGGAGCTCAAAGACATTTAGGTTTGAGGTAGGTGTTGAAAGATGCCTCAAGCTGAGAAAAAACCTGCCTCTAGATATGAGGGCCCAATTAGTTGAATTTTTTAAGGCAAACCTGGACATCTTTGCCTAGAACCATGAAAACATGGTGGAGATTGACCCTAAGATCATGTCACATAAGCTTAATATCGACCCTTGGCACAAGCCAATTGGCCAGAAGAGGAAACCTATGACTGTTGGGCGTTATGTCACTCTTAAGGAGGAAATGAATAAACTTCTAGTCAACAAGTCTATCCAAGAAGCCCACTGTCATGCCCCAATTCCGGGCACGTGACTGACGTAGAAGATCACCTTCAGGAACCCCTTTCCTTTAGGAAACCCCCTACAAGCCTTATCATGTAACACTATATAACACACCAATGCATAAAATTCTATTAATCAATCAATATAAATTTATTATCTTTACCGAAAATTCGATAGAATTTCCTCTGTTTTCTAGACACCAAGGCACATGGCCATATACACAATACAAAGGGCTACATGCCCAACTCAACTTGTATAACATATAACAGACATGCAGTGGCCCAGACTACATGAAATACATCCTATTGGGCATCCAGACAACACATATATATAATGCATGCATATGCAATCCTATCCAACTGCCAAATCACATCACCACTTTATACCTTTCGATCTCCGCGGAAGGTGGTGCACTGAACGAGAATCTAGGGAGACTTCTGAATCTAAAAAACATGGAAAGGAGAGGAGTGAGTTTCAATGAAACTCAGTGAGTATCAATGAAACTCAGTGAGTAAATAATCTCACTCTCACCTAATATCCCATTTAAAGATTAGCAATCAATTGCAATATAATATTTAACTAAATAAAACACA
>JANHAO010001918.1:0-30820 GCA_026873985.1 Saraca asoca | reverse complement strand
TCCAGTCCCAGTCAAGCTCCTCAACTGTCTAGCACAAGGAGAGGAAGCTTTTGAGGCCATTTGGAGGATTTTCCTGGTGTGAAGAATCACACACTTCCGCTGCAAAAGAGCTGGACTAAAGGTTACTTAACTCCACTTTCACCTTAGATTTCTCTGAGAAATTTTGGGACCTCTAACTAGTGGATCCTTGGATGTTTGCTCAGCTAAAGGGGAGGGAAAATTTTTTGAACTTTCGACCCTTTGCTGCCCCCTTGGCCGAACAACTGCCTTCATGTGTTATGATTGATGAGTGCCCAGTAGGATGTAAATTGTGTAATCTGGGCTATTGTATTTATTTGTATCATTGTACAGATTGTGATAGGCGTATAGCCCCTTTTTGTGTATATAGGTCTTGTACTAGGATATCTGGAAAATAGAGGAGGTTCTACCGGATTTTTATTAAAATGGATATATACATTTTTATATGTGTATTGGTTTAATTGTACGTCATTTTTGTATAATAAGGCTTGTAGGGGGTTTTCTGATAGTGACTTTCTACACCAGTCATGTTTTGTGGATTGGGGCATGACAACTCAATTTTCTAAAGTAAATGTCTCGTTTATACAAAATTTTGATATTACATAACCTAAAGTTAATGCAACAGTTTATAAAAATTTTGATATTCATTTAAAGTATTTTTATATTATACTCCCTAGAGCGCATCTAATGAGAAATAAAGAGTTTTTACTCTAAATAAGACGCAAATAAGTGCTCCAATCAAGATTGTTATAAGCTTACATCTTATCACTTGAAGTGGATGAATGATGAAGATAAAATTCCCTTCATATTATCTTGATTCCTTCAATCTATCTCTCTAATATTCTAAGTAATGTTTATACACGTGAAACATAAAATAAAAATTACTCATGTACCTGTCATATGTTGAAAAATCTTCTAGAAATTTGTATTCACTCACATTGTATGCAATATTTTTTATATTTTGATTTAGTCAATATATACTACAAATATAATTGAAACAAAGTTATAGTGGACCGGAATGTCATTTATCTGTTTGGCATTATTGGTTATGTCATTCCAAATCAATATTGATGCAAAAAATTATTTAAATTCATGTACTTATCTATTGAAGAACCAAAAGTTTCTTCAATCTAATAAATTTAGTAGATTACTTGTTCTTAAAGTAAAGTACTTATTAAGCTATCATCGGTCAAAGTTGTGAAATCTTATGTTTTCTATACCATGTGAACCATCTAAATATTTATGATTTTACTATATGAAAATAGTAGATGATTACATATATTCATTATCAATTTTTAACCTGGAGTTTGTGAAATTACTTGCTCAAGGAATTCAAATAAGTGCACAATTTTCATATTATTCAATTCAGATAATATGTCATGAAAAAGATAGTGATTTTTCATCATGAATTTTTTATTATATGTCAATTAGAATATTATTGAACATACTAAAGCATGTTCATACATGAAATAATTTAGCAAAATAATTTATTTAGTGCTCTAAATTATTAGTTGTATCATTGTTTAAAGAGAGCAAGAATTCTTATGTTCAAATTATGAGACATACTTCTTTGTGTGTAGCTCATTTGTATGCATTAAGCCAATAAATTATAATCCCCCTTACAATTTGGCTTTAATCAAAGCCAAAAAAATTTACACTTAAAGAATTTTAAATTTGTAATATATTTTGCTATTAATTTACCACTATGCATAAATATAATCTTGAAGAGTTGCTAAGAATATAAGTATAGATATAAATTTTATATTTCCAATATTAAGGGAAGAACATATGCAGCTATAGAAATAATACAATCAAAATAATCTTCACACAAAATAATATGAACTTGAAGTTCAAAAAATGATTGATTTATAAAGTATAGCAAATCAATTGTCAGTTATATCACTAACCTAAAATGAAAATAAATGTTATATATTAGCTATAATTGCAATAATCCAGATAGATGTCCCAGTTAGATAATTTATTTATTTTATAATAAATAAGTTTAGAATATATTAGAAGTATGATAAAACTATTAGTTCTAAATACAAAAATCCTCAAAAGAGAAGGAACAAATAAACAAAATAACTTTATTGTAGAGTTAAATATTCTTGAAGAGATTTGAGAAATGATTAATGACAAATCTTTGGAAGAAGTTCAGGTACTTAAAATTTCTGAAAATAAAGAGATCTCAATTGGTTATATTTTTAATACAAAAGAGGGAAACAAGAGAAAAATAGTTGTAAACAACATTTTTTATACAATGTAATGCTCAATATTATGAAAAAATAATGAGTATCTTGAATTCATAATTAAAAAAAGACTAATATATGATTATTGACTAAAAAGAAAAGAGAAAAGACTCAATTTAGACAAAAAAAATTGCAAAATTTAAATTTACTTGTAACATAAAGAAACACCCAAAAGGTGTGAAAACTAATAAGGTATAAATGTATAATTATGCCAAGAAAATGAGAAAATTAAAATTGTAAATATAAAGAATGATTTGTAACACAAAGGTTTTTACAAAATTATCATTGATTATGAGAAATATATATTTTCATGTGGTGATACAATTTTTCTGGTAATAAATCAAAACTTAATATGCATCTAATGAATTTAGTTTTCATGTTATTATACGTACAAAAAAATTACAATATATATCTGTATGAAAATCTTTAAAGTATTTAAGATGCTTGAAGCATATAATTTGAATTATCAAAAAATGTATTTAATTAAATTACAAGGATCTTTGTATGATTTAAAGCAATCTAAACAAATGTGCTACAATCATCTTAGTAAATATTTTTTAAAAGAAAGATATAAAAATGATCTTATCAGTCCTTGTTTTTTTATAAAGAAATTTGAATATGTGTTTACTTTAATTGTTGTATATAATAATTTAAACATTATTGGAACTCTATAAAGAGCTTCCAAAGATAGTAAAACATTTGAAAAAGGAGTTTGAAATGAAAAATCTTGAAAAGAAAATTTTTTTCTTAGCCTGCAAATCAAATATTTAAATAACGAAATATTTATTCACCAATTAGATTACATCAAAAAAGTTCTAAAATGTTTTGGTCTTATAATACTTTATCTTATTGCAATTGGTACATTAATGTATCTTGCTAATAATACACATTTTGATTTAGCTTTCTCAATAAGTCTATTGGCAAGACATAATTTTGTTCCAACAAGAAAACATTGGAGTGGAACATATATTTTGTTATTATCAAGGAATAAGTGTTATGAGACTATTTTATTCACATGAGTCTAGATCAAAATTAATTAATCATGTAGATGTAAGACTTTTATTTGATCCATAAGACTCGATCTCAAATTGACTATTTATTTCTTACAGTATCGATTGAAAAGTTAATTCATAATATTGGAATACATCAATTTAAAATATCAAAGGATATTATAATGGAGTAATAAATATGCACTATATTCTTTTTCTTTATCAAGATTTTTATTTCACTGAATTTTTCCTGATGATAAGATTTTTAATGGGGTGATTTGACTAATAGAATATGAATATCCAAAGAAGAGTATTATGAATTTATTAAATAATCGACAGTTTACCTTGTTATAAATCTATTAAATAATGAATAATTTACTTTTCTCCCTTTGTGCATTTCTTATAATCTTCTCTTAATACTCTATTACCATACTTAATGTTTTAACACTTAGTTGTGTAATCTTTTTTATAATTGTAAGCTTATTTAAAGAAAAATTTATATTTCCCTTTACATTTTCCCTATTATAAATTTTTTTGTATTTCATAATATTATCAATGTTATAACATTTATAAATTTGTTGATGAATTTTAAATATTAATTATGTGAGTGTATATATATATATATGGAAAGTACGATAACGAGCCTGGATTGATGCATGTGAAAGTAGCATGAATAGTACGTGTGTGTCGAGCTAATGAAGTGACTTAAATTATCTTTTAATTTTAATTATTAATGCAGTATTTAATAATTGTGACATACAATATTTTTTATTCTTATATAGAATGATCCCCTCACTTAATAAAATCTCTACATAAAATTATATAAGATGAATGTAATATTTTACTTATAAAATGTAAAATATTAAAATTTAAAATCTAATGAAACGAATTTTATGAAAAATTATCCTACAAATAATTATTTAACAGTGTAAGATTCTTAATATGTATGTTTTAATTCATTAACAGCAGGAAGATTCATACATCAGCATTCCATTAGAGTAGCCAATGTTCTTGTACCTAGAAACTATGAGTAGACTTTGGAAAAATCACTTAATTCATAGATTGCTGCTGGGCAATAACGCCCTTTGTATATTATATTACCCTCTTTCCAGTCTCCCAACTAAAATTTAGGAGCATCCCACTCAACATTGTTTTAAACCTAAAAACGTGTGGAATTTTTATATTTGAATCACAATCTGAAGTAGTAAAGAAGAATATGAACTCAGCATTGACTTTGACTTTGTTATAAACATCCAAAAACTTTCCACATGCATACAACAATTTCATGACTTTTCTGGCTAATCAAGGCAATATTTTTATCCCTCTTTTTAAGCAAAAACTTTTTCTCTTCCAACCATGCTTTGACTGCATATTGAGGTCCAAATTCAAACATGATACGTAGTTAAAAAATTTATAATAATCTAATAAGATTTTAATAATTTTTTTAATAACATAATGACATATAAATAAATAATATAATAAGATTGATTTATATTAACAAGAATGAAATTTAAATCCAATGAAAATTGCCACTAAAGCTTAAAAATTCATGCTTTAATTACATTACATTTTCTTTATTGATTCAATATATCAAACCCAATTTTGAGAGACCTAATCCCATTATTACTATTCAGGAGATTGTCCATAAAACCCTAAAATTATTATTATTATTATATTAAGATTTAATTATATTAGTCATCTGTGTCATCCGTTGGCTTAATGGTGCAACCAATCGATAATGCCAAAAAAATTAACTATTGATTGGGTGGAAAACGGGATTAATTAGGATTAGGTACAACTCTATAATTTATTTTGCTTTTGAAAAAACATAATGATAATGTGTGTGGCCCAAACTTGAATATACGTCGTCGGTTTTATATATCTTTGACTATCCATTTTGACTATCTATCTTTTAAGTTAAAATCTTATTCTTAATAATTTTAAGGGATTAAATGATTTATATATTTTTAAAGAGATCGACTGATCTTAAAGTGAAATAATATATCTTATTTTTTCTTTTTTCTTTAAAAAAAAAAACTACTTGAATACATGTGCCAGCAAGCTGCAATCGTGTAATTTGTTCATACATTGTCATGCATGAATAATTTTATTAATGTCTTAAGTTGAATTAATTAACAAATAAAAAAGCTACGATATATTATATTCACTTTTCTGATCAATTTTATCTAATTATATTCATTTTTTTTATTTTTAAAAATATATATTGATAGTTCATGATTCAACTTAATTATCAGATCTATAATTAGGTTAAATTTCAATGGTTGAATAAATTATATGGAATCCACGAAATTTTGCTGGAAGCATGCTGTACTTTTCTATATGCTTTTTTTTATTATTATTTTAATAACAACTTCTTCTTAAATATTAAAAACAAGTTAGGCCCTCGCGTAAATTTAAGCCAATCAGAAGTATAAAATTTATAGAGCAAGTTGCCAAATAGTGTAAAAAAATCTTGCCTAACTAGATGACTATAAAATATCGCAAACATTGGTTGCTTAATTTAAGATAAGAAAACTGGCAAAAAGTGAGAAATGTAGAGTTCACCAACGTTATTGGTTAATATCCACCTTTAGCTATAGTTCATGAAGATTAATTATCACCAATCTTTTTTTTTTTTCCTTTCTGGTAAATAATATCTGTAGCTTCTTTATCCTTTATTTGAAATCAAGAAAAAAATTAAAATTTAATTACCTTAAATTATATATGAATTCATTTCAAAATAAATTAAATTTTTATTTTTCATAATTTCAAATGAGGATGATAGTTTCATTATCTTCTTGACCTAAATCAATGCCACATCATTAAACATGATCAAATTGTAAATTTGACTATTATTACGAGATTATTGAAGAAACTTCCAACCCAACAGTCTTCTGCCAGAAAATGAAGACTTACAAAAATAATTTGGATTCCTCAACTTAGTTGAAGTGGTTTTAATAGAAACTATTTCTGGAAAAAAAAAAAATAAACACGGAAAAGTTTTCCATTCCGTGGGACTAATCGTCATGATTGAAACCAAACCATCCAAGGAAAAAAAAAAAAAAACACCCATGGAAACCAACCAAATCGCCCCCAAACTTTAAAATAATTATCTCGACTTGATTCATATAATTGAATATTATTATAATTTTACGAAAAATTAAAACCATCAAATTCGGTTTATTTTTTAATATATATTTTATATAACCTACACCTAAAAACCTGCTAAATTAACACAGTTAGACAGTAAACGCATACGTTAATACAAATATAATTATTTTGTGTTTATTATATTTTATCCCCGTAAACAATAATGAATAAATTATATTTAATTTTTTTTTATAGATGTTTACATTCCTTTTTTTATTTTAAACATATAGATATATGACTCTATTGTTTTAGAAAAATAAATATATATAATTTTAAAAAAATATATAAATATAATTATAAGAAACTTGACAAGAAATAAACATAATTTCTACTGTGATAATGGAAGAATTGGACAAATGATTGACTTGGTTGACCCCGATATCAGTGCACACAGTGCCATAGCTTTCTTCACTTACAAACTTCTTTCTGGTCCGCACATTTTTTTCTGAAAAAATAATAATAAAATATATAGACGACAAATTAATTAAGGTATATAATATTTGGAATGTACGTTAATGATGAGTCTTTTTAGTGTGATCTGGCAACTTGAAATACTAGTAGCCAAAGATGACGAGCGTTGAATGAGAAATGTCAGTGCCTTGTGCTTATCTTCAGGAGAGGCCCTCTGCGTAAACAAACAAAAACACTTCTCTCACACATGCTTTTCTCACAACTGGGAGAGAGAGCTTTAAAGATTTACGTGTAAGCGTAAACTTTTAATTTAAATTATAAAAATTAAAATTTTTTATTAATCTTAAAATTCCATGTCATTCTCGACAGTATAGTGGAAGCCAACTGTGATGAATAAATGTCCAGCTGGCAAAATATTATTTGTGAAAACGCGTTTATGTATACGTGCCATGTCGGCAACATAACCTCAGGTCTGGTAAGGTTAGGGTTAGTCTACGCGTGGTTATTTCAAATGCCTTCGCAGGAAATTTACCACCAAACCGCATTTATTGAACAATAATAAAAGCTAAAGTGAAATGGGAAAATGATAAATCTAATCCCAAGTGATTGGACCCTTTTTTTTTTATTTTTTTTTATCATAGATGTATAAAACCATAATTTCGCATGCATCCAATAAGTAGATGTCTATATCGAGACTCGAGAGTGGTTTAATTTGTTAAACTATATGAAAATATTTTCCTTGATATTATTTGTGATTCTAAAATATAAAAAAAATAAGAGTATATACTGAAATGAATGTACAGAGATAAAGGGAAAAAAATACTATTAAAAATGAATATATTAAGAGAAAGTTTGAGTTGAAATATAATTAAAAGCATGTTTGAACATAAGAAAAAGATCATGGATATTATAGTATGAAAAGTCATGAAAAATTCAAGAGAAATATTCATAAAATCAAATTTATTCTTAAATGATTTTGTTGAATATTTCTTTTTCAATAGAACACAATAATGTCACGTGACTCATTAGGGATGATAAATTTACCCATTTACCCACAGATATCCGTTTGTGATGGACGAATATAAATATGAAAAAAAATTGTTCACGGACGGATACGGGTATGAGTATGAGAAAATACCCGTATCCAAATCCATTTATCGGTTTAAATAAAAAAATTTATTTTTTATTTAAATACAATTCAAAACAAAGTCATTTTGATGGGTATACCCCCGGATATATCAATACTCATGGATATAAACCCGTACCTATGAAAATTATTGAAAAAAAATACCTATATCCATATCCGTTTACCCGTTTAAATAAAAAAATTTATTTTTTTCATTTAAACACTACTCAAAATAATGTCGTTTTAACGGATATATCCGTGGGTATACCCATACTCGCGGGTATAAATCCGCACGCATGAACACTATTAAAAAAATTATTTTTTTAAAATTTTGATGGGTATATCCACGGGTATACCCATACCCGCGGATATAAATTCGTACTCGTACCCGCTACAGTGTTCACAGGTACGGATAGGGTATGTGTATGATTTTTTCTGGTGGGTATGAGTATGAATATTGTCATACCCGTCCAAACCCGACCCGTTGCCATCCCTATGACTCATCTAATTGAACTCATTTTTGATACAACACAATAATTTCATTACTATGTATACTAATGAAATTACTCTTTCATCTTTTCTTAGGAGTTTAAGTTTTGGAGAATTTTTAAATATTAAAATTTATATTTTGAGAAGGAATTTGCAAAATTTAATATTCCTAAAAAAAATCACGTTATGTGCATGGAAGACAATTCTAGTCATTGACTAGCAGAGACCAAATAAATATTACTATTATCTTATAAATTAAAAACTATATGCCTCTCAATTCCTTGCCTTCACCTAAAATTTTAAGAGTATCTACTTTCTCAATAGTCAATACTATGAGAAGACTGTATTCTTTTTCCCGTGTGAACACAGACTCCCATGTGTAAATTAAAGAAAAGGAAAAAAAAAAATGAGGCAGTCAGTGAAAGATGTAGAATAGATTCCCTTTGATCGAGGCAAACCCAATGAGACTCCATTTTGATTCAATATCCGTGGATCCCAACCACAAACCAGGGAAAATTCAAAGTTCGCCTAATGACAACATAACTCTCTAGGGCCCCATATGCAAAATCTCAAAAAACCATGGGACAATCTTTGCAATTTCCCCATTTTTTTAAAGAGAAACAAAGAGGACAAAACTGTTTCTTCTTATCCTCTCCTGACCATCATCAAGGCTTTATCTCTCAACCAATTGAGTCAGTTATGTGGCCCACAAAAATACTAGAAAAAAAAGGCCTAGAGTGGTGGGATGCTTGATTAGGATTTAGAAATTTTGCCACACTCTCTGGGTGAGCAAAAATAAGAAAAATCATAAAAATTTTATTTTAAAATAAGAAAGAAAAACAAGAAAAATGCATAAACTCTGGAATTCATTAATTTTTAGGAAAAAAAATCTTATATTAATATGTGAATGATTTCACTTTTAATTTATTTTATGATTTAAAGTGTTATAAAAAATAATTTATATTAATATTTTATTTATTTATATTAATTTTTTATCTAAATTAATGACTTTTATTATATATTAATTACGTACTTCTTAATTAATTTTAATTTAATTCTAATTTTTTATCATAATTCTCAACTTCCTTGACACTATAAATTTGAAATTTTAAAAAAATATTTATCTTTAATTTTTGTAAAATTATTTAATTTTAAATTTAGATAAAAGATAAAATTAGAAATAATAGAAGTGTATTATTAATTAAAGAACTCATGATTGATATATGATAAAATTTATTAAATTTAGACGAAAAGTTAACACAGATAAACAAAAAATATTAATAATAAAGTTATCATTTATCTTTTTATAATATTTTAAATTATAAATAAATAAATTAAAATTAAAATTATATTACAAGTAAATAAATTATATTTTTCCCCGATATTTATTTATTTTCTGTGGCTCACTCGTGAAGTAGGAATTTGTCGTTGTGGAATTTTCTAAGAGGCTTAGCTTCCTAAGTCAGCAAAAGCAACTTGTAGTTGCATGAGGGGATGCCACCAGCACTAGCTTGGCCAATCTGAGCCAATGTGGTTTATAATCAATGAACAAGTGGCTGTTTGTTTGGCACTTATTGGCTGCTTTACAAAAACAATGCATGAGAACAGCTGTAGGGTTTTGGATTCATTAGTTTACTCCAATAGGAATGGAATGGAGATAGAATCTTCCTATTCAGTACCCTAAGATCATCATCAGACCTTTTCTTTGCCCAATCAATTCTTGTCCCAAACATCTGTTGCAAATGACATGTGCAAGAATTACATAGGTGTTTGTCAATGATACTGCTAAAGTGAATAGATTTACCCATCAATTTCCATCATTTGAACTTGAATGTCTTTTGATAAATTTAATGTTGTAATATGATGTTCCTATTCAATATGCTATGTATAACCCAAGAAATTAGCTACTTAATTGAGGAAAATTGTTTGAAATGTAATTAAACTCATATTCTAAATTTAATTTTTATCATAAGTAAATATTCTTTTTTGAAATTAGATAACAAAAAATATCTTTATAAATCTCTTAACATATCTTTACCTTGTTTAAATTATTTGATATATACATAAATTATCGTTAATTACTACATGATCATTAAAGTATATATTATTAATTTTTCCTTAAATGCAAATAATATATTTGCGATCTCCGAGGGCAGATACATGATTCCTTACCAGTAGAGGCTAGGCCTGTTCTAAAAAATAGAGAAATTTATAATTTATCTCCTAAATTTTCTACTTCATTTCATTAGGATTCATCTTTAAAGAATCTTTTTAATTTAGTCCATGTCAAATTTTTAATTGAAGTTTTCTATTATTTTTTTTTTAGTATTACAATATGTATTTAAAAAAATTGAATAGGGGCTTGAGCCCTCACTGAACCTCACGTGGTCCGCCATTAACAATCTCTTATAATTAATAGAATAAATATTACTCTACAAATAAAAAATATTTGAGTCAGTGAAAGACTATTCAAAATCGTAAGAATATGCTGTTTACAATTCCATAATGGAGGGTATGAGAAATACCATTTTACATGTATAAACAAGATATGAAACCCAATTGATTATTCAAATAGTTAAGTTCATTTGACTATTGTCTAATTTAAGATTGGATTAATTTGATCTACCAATTTGTTTTTTTTAATATATAATATTTAAACCATACCATCCCCCTGATTATATTATTTTATTACTGCCAATAGTTAATTGATTACCTGGCCATGGTTAAATTCAAATTAATAATGATAATTTTTTATTAATTATTAAGCTAATTAATAATATGATTATTATCAAAATAGTTAGAGACTTTGAGTTGTAATCTGATTTAATCACGTGGTTTGACCAGAAGGGGTGGGTCACTATCCACGTCGGTGGAGTACCTAGCAACCGTCAGAGACCTCCGCATCACAGACGGTTTCTTATTAATTTCTGTCCTCTAAATAATATTACAAATTTTTTTCGATTATTTTAATTTATTTAAACGTTATTTATGTTTCCTACGAATTTATTTTTGTTTTTATTGCGAGCTTGGTTGCGTGTGAATGGGATAAATTTTTTAAAAAAAAAAACAAGTTGGAGGATAAAAACAAACGAAAATGGAAAAATCGGAATACCCAAAGGCGTGCGTGTAACTCACGTAGCAGAAAGTTCCACAATAACATTCTAATTATCATTTTCCTATGTTTGTCTATAACAGGAAAATAATAATCATATCTCTTCTCATTATTATTTTTATGTTTTTAATATAAAATAATTGGAAATCTTAAAAAACGAAAAGTATATGAGACTGCATGATAATGCAAATTGCAAAAGGTTAACTAAGATAAAAAGCTGTCCAAACAGTGGTTACTTTGATCTATGCATTATATATCTACTGATGAATTTGAATTTTTGAGTGATTTTTGGTACATATGTTTATTTTTTAGAGTAATTTAAATTTATTTTTATTTACAAATTATGAGAATTATAATTTTGTGGATCTTATTATTTATTAAAAGATTTATATAATACATTTTAAAATTAAAAATATATTAAATATTTCTCTTTTTACACGTCTCATCAACATGATAACTAAGAATTTATGTAAATAAATATTTATAATTTTAAATATATTTTAATGAGAACTAGCATCTATCAATAATGCTAGTTAAAGTATCGAGCCCTTTTCTTTGCAACACATTAAATTATTTACACTTTTATAACATTTATATAGATCAATGGAATCTACAACAAATTGGCTTTATTAATTTTTATATTTTTTAACAACATGCTAATTAATTGATTCCTTAACTGTTTTTGACAAGCACATAAACTTTGAAGTTGGAAGAAATTCAAGGTCGACATACCGCATCCAATATATTTGATTTTAGTACTAAAAAAATTATACGTTGTACTAACAAATCAAACAGTTGCTAAGAAGATACTATATTTCTTTATCATGCACTTGCAAAATTAAAGTAACTATAGTTAACACTTAACATAAGATAATATATAAAGTAACTTTAGTTAACACTCAAGACAACAAATTTATCAATCTAGACTTGAAAGATTGAATAAAATCACATTTTAGAAAAAGATAGATTGATTAAGTGTTTCAAATCTTATACAGATTTTAATTGATTCTCATTCATATTTCACATGAAAAAAAAAAAGGGAAAAAGACCAAAATTAATTAATCTTCAACATTCAAGATTATTCAAATTGACCAAAAACAACCAAGACATAGTAATCAATTAGTTGATGAAACAACAAATGCTTGAATCCTCTTTAAACCAAAGAAAGAAAAAGGAAATCCCAATAAGAAAGCTAATCATCTGATGTGATCATATTGGTGAGATAACCAAAGTCCAATTAACATATATGCTTAATGCATGCTAAGCTTGTTTTAATAGGGTAATATACATGAAACATGTTTAGCTTTGTTATATATTTTTTATATTATGAGATTTTTTAGGCTATCTGCCAAAATAAAGACTGATATTTTCCCTAGTCAATTTAAGTCAATTTATTTACAATTAAATTTAAAAATTTATAAAAAATAATTATATTAAAATTATTTTTAGTTAATCTAAAAATTAATTGATTTCTCAAGCAAAAATCTATCCTAATTTTTCAATCAATTTGAATCCTAATAATAGACAAGAAAAACTCTATCATCGAAAATGGTTTAATATCTTTATTTGTGCTTATAATTTATGTTTCATATCCCAAACTTGCTCCCTCGAAAAGCATCCAAATCAAAGATTCCTCTAAACTTATATGTTTTCATCACAAAACGTGTAGCATCTTTGTTTCTTTATAGTAGGATATGGCATGCCACAAATTTATTTTTGGGCACATGGGGAGTAGGTCATTGTTGACGTGGCATCATAATCTTAAGTCATCGCCAACTAAAAAGCACCTTTGGCAAGAGGGAAAGTGGGAACAAGTCATGCACTTCAAATTAACAGTCTTTGGGATAATCACTAATATTGTATTTTATTGGAGGAAAGACCATAGCTATGTATAAATTAACATTTTAAAAATCCAACCATTAACAAATAAAAATCATTAATACATAATTCAAAAAATTAAAAAATAGTTAAATAAAAATATAAAATCAAAACTATAGCTGATTCCAACTAGTTAAATTTTCAAAATATTAAGATAAGTTGATACATTTATCTTTTTTTTTTTTTTTTTTTTGAGGCTTGACAAGGCAATGGGATACTTTTGCTTTTGAGGCATAAAAGACAATATGATTATTTAACCGGAATCATTGACATGTGAAATAATGCATTCCTTACCTCCAATTTCTCATCTAATTTTGTTTGGTTGGCTTGTGATAAAGCCATAGGGCAGATCGCAAATCCAATATCTTTTCAGAATAATTTTGGGATTCTTTATCATCAAAAAAGTGAAAAATGCACTTTAGCATACTGGTCATGTAATATCCAAAAGGTGATTTACATTCATATTGCAATTGAAGGGAAAAAAAAAAACTTAAGGGTGGTTTTGAAAAAGTGAAAGAGATAGGAGGCAATGCACATACTGATGAGCCAACTGGAGAGTAGCTCTAAAACCCATAATTAAGGAAATTTGTATTTTTGGGTTATATTACGTTGAAAACATATAAATGCAATTTTTTTATATTTAATGTGTTTTATAATTTTTGTATATTATATATAATAAAATGTATAATTTCTTTTATTTATCTCTCTATATCAAAAAAATAAAAAAAGAAGAAGAAGAAAAGAAAATGATCCACTTTCTCCTTGAAGATTTGTTTAGGTGAAGATGATTAAAGAGAGGAAAGGGATATGACTAGAAGTGCACCGAATAGTTCCTAAACGCTATCTATTGTTAAAAGTGCTTTAGACTATGATTACTTTTGCTAATTAACTATTTATCTGATCTGCCTAATTAAATTGGGTTAAGAACAGGGATTAAGTCTTGAAGTCACCAAATTGTTTGAGGGATTAATGAAAAAGTTGTAAAACCAAGGACAAAGATAATATATATTAATTCTGTGTCATTGGAATTTAATTCACCTATGGGGAAAAGGTGGGATGTACCAAAAATGCTTTGATAATTATGAAAGCTAAATGTTATCAGATCTGATAAAGTTTGACAAATATAAATATTATAAATTTATACACAGCAGCCCTAAAAGGGTCAAGCCGACAATTGATTGATTAAATTAATCAAATTAAATAGATAAATATACATATATGCTTTCCACTGCAGGCAATAAAAAAATAGTGTTATTCCATTTCAAATAGAAAGTTGAATATAGTTATCTATAAATAATAAATATAAAGATATTTCTGAGTTAACAGGCACATCTATTAATTTATTTCATATGAATAATAATTTAAAAAAGTGAGGTTAGTAAATAAGTATAATTAATTTAATTTACATTGCAATATATATAATATATGATTTTTTTAAATAAAAGAATTACTACTCTATTATTTGGATTCAATTTTTTTCTTGATCTTATGAACAAATAAATGTGATTATATTTATTAGATTCGTATAATTGAGAGAAATTTATGTATACTAAATATTTAAATTTTTAATTTTAACAATCAATGTATAATAATCTTGCAGGTTTTTTTTTTAACATACATAAGCCATGTTTTGTCTTGTTAATTCCTTTTGTAGTAAGAGGATTAATGAGTAGGAATTCAGCACTGCTTGATATACTAATTAATCCTTTTTTTATTGTGCATTTGCAAACAAACTTGCAGATAGATTCGGATTTATATGTAGCATGATATATATATATATATAAGTTTATTGAGAATATTTAGTGGTACTAAAAAAGGGTTCCTATGAATCTTACTCTAAATTATATTCTTCCAACTAAAGTCGATCTACTCCAAACGTGTTGTTTAGATAACTTTTACATTAAGAAATATACACAAATATAATATAATAATGCAATTAAATTCCTTTTTGGTTAAACTTGGATAGAATTATATGTACAACTCCACATAGTTATCGATATAATTTTTATAATTAAATATGTAAAATATTATTCATTAATCTTTGTGAAAGTATATTTTTAGTTATCGAGATAAATTTTCAAATAATGTTTTCAACTAGCAGTTATATATTGAATATACATATATATGCCACTTTTTTATGATAAAAAAGTAATTGATTATTTAATTCAAAAGAGGTTCTTTTTCATGAGCTAATAATTCAAAAGAGGGCAATGTCTCAGTAAATACTTGATTTTTTGTAGTTTTTAAATAAAATTTGTAAATTCTATATGAATTTACATAAAATAGTATAACTAAGTTGTATTACAAAAATTTTAAGTTTTTTTTTTCCGTAAATGATATAACATTTTAAAAATGAAATGCTAAAATTATGTAAAATTACTAAAAAAAATTTGGATATGACCCTTTGATCGATGCTATCCTAAGAAAACAATTCTTTTGTGACACAGCGAAAAAATTATTTTTAACTATTAGATCATTTTTGCAGCTTAAATTCAATAATAAAATATCATCAAGTTAAAAAAAATTATTATTTATTTATTTATTTTCGACGTAGCATTTCCATGAGATGGGGGTGTCTCTATGATCACATGGAAGCACTTCACATGCAACCAAAAAAAAAAAAAAAATGATGGAGCTGAGTAACACCAAATCATCACTCGACAGCACACCATTTTCTTCGTTCCCACTTGTAAGGAGAGGACATACCAAGGCGGACCTTTTCCGTATCCTTCTACAACTCTAACGTACGTATACTGTTTCTTAATTAGAACAATTATTTTTTCTAAATAAAAAACAGTAAGTAATTACAATGCTTTTATTTTGGAATATCTATTTTTTATATATACTTTTCATAATTATTTCTGGCTGATGTCTCCTCACATGCTCTCGATTAAAATAATTATTATTTTTTATTTAACAAACCATTGGCGTCAGAAAATTAAGTTTAAAGTATTTATTATCAAACTGCTGTCATTGGCGTTTATGTTAGCAGAGAGCCAAATCATAGAGGGAATATTATTGTGGAAAATTATAGAATAAAGTCGAGCATAAACAAGTTTGAAAATAAAAGCAACAAAATTTGATAAATAATCCAAGTGGATCGAACAAAGTTCTTCTTTGTTAGCTAATATAAGAATATTTCAATATTTCATAACCAATGAAATTATTGTATACTTTATACAGTCGATCAAGTATTGTGTCATGTTGTTTTTCTTGCTTGATTACTTATGATGATGTAGAATCAAACTTATACGTAACTTTAAGTTTCTAATTAAGTATTTGTTATCAATTTTTTTTATTCATTTTTACAAGTTTTTTTTTTTTTTTAATGTGATGAATAGAAGTCTATATAACAATAACTTACAAGGAAAACTTCAATTTTTATATAGAATTTATTTTGAAATAGGTGGAAATAATGAATGGTGATATGGAAAGCCAATATAAAAAATTAAATACTACGTATACAAATTAAACATCAATTGACTGAGAAATTGATAAAAAAAAAATACCCATATGCTTTAGTCATAATTCATGTCATTATTTTCATCTAATTACAATATTCAACACTTTAAAGATTATAAAATATATAATTTTTAATATACATAATTCTTGTGAAACCGATATATGATTAATAAATCTGACAATTAATTCTTTTTTATTGAATAGGAGTAAAAACATTTGTTATTGAACAGGAGAGGTTATTATGTGTTTAAAATAGAAAAGAAGGATGTGAGTATATATAAAAATAGAGATCGACGTATATTTTTAAAATAAAAAATATGTGTGCAATTATATTATAAGGGAAATTAAATATAATTTATCCTATATATTATTTAAAATTTAAGACTAAAATTAGTAATACTGTAACTACTTCCTTTTTGTCAACACTGGGAAGGCTTGTCGGTAATGAACTATTACCGAATAATAGTAAATGAGGTACTTATATAATTTGAATTATTTGTTATATGATTTTAAATTACTAATGGTAATGGTAATATTTTCTTTATTTTTACAAAAGTCATATTTTACTGCATTTCTTATAATTTTATTGATAAGAAAATATACTTTACATTTTTTAAGTTTTATTGAATAATAGCTGATCCTCTAAACTTTGAAATTAATTTATAAATTATATCTATAAACTTTATATAAATTATAAAATTATCCCTTTAAATTGCAAAAAAAAAAATATAAAAATATTATTTAATTATTGATTTAATTATAAATTAATAGATATGTTGCATATATATTATTAAAGTATTATTTCCTCTTCAAATAAGGCACAAGCGAACATTGAACTTGCTATTAATTCCATCTGTGTTTAAATTTTAGAACGTAAAACCTATATTATATTTTAGTGGTAAATGAATATATTTAATTCAAGTTTTATGTTTTATATGCAACGTATTTATTAGTTTAATATTAAAATTATTAAATAATTAATATTTTATAAATTTTTTGGATTTTAAAAAATAATTTATATATTTTTTAAGTTAAAAAATTATAATTTATAAATTTTTAAAATTTAAAAGAATAAAATTAACTGCAATCACAATTTATTGACAGATTTATTATGTTAAATGATGCTTAGAATATAAGGAAGATAAAAATCCAGCGTGGACAATCCACATTCTCCGCTGCTATAATTGAAAATTTGGGTGGGAATCTCTCGAGAGGATGAGGAGTGGAAAGGGTCCACACCAGAAAACCGGAACCACTGACCCACCGTCTTCAGCGCTCGGTTTTTATCAACTTGCCCGATGTGGGACCTCCAAAGCCAAAGGACTTCATCCGTACAGAATACTCCTTTTCATAATACTACTATTCGATGTTCCTTCCATAATTCGCCCACCGCTATAATAATTTTCTTGCGTTCCAAACAAATCACATATTTGTGCCTCAAACCTGTTCGATGAATTGATCCGAGGAAGCGTTAGACGCCGGTCACTCCAAAAAAATATCCAACGGTCTAGATCAATAAAAGACATATAGTTGTAGGTTGTGGTCAATAATGCATGACAATGATTGTATGAATTTGCATCTTAATCCAAGTCATTCTAAGAAGCTTTATTTTGGACAATAAATGAATACAACAAACCAGAGAAACCAACTTGAGAAACACAAGGAAATTTTGATGTTGATGTTTTTTTTTCCTTTCTTTTTTTTTTTTTTACAAAAAACACAAACCGTTGATAATTTTGAAAAAAAAATTAATAGGATTTAAGTCTCCATAAAAAATATAACATTAGAAAGTATATAATATAATCTAATTTAAATTAATTTTGTTCATGTATAATAAATAAAATCAATTTAACATACAATTAATTTGATTTAACATTAAATATATGATTATTATATATATGTGCAAGTAATATATTTTTTTAAATTTTAAATTTTTGTTTTATATTGAAAGGGAAAGATACCCCGGTGAACCTGGCCAATAAGACAAACTCAAACCTGGGACGCAAGAAGATGATGCCAAGTAGGAGTTATGGAGGAATAGGAATATCTTGTTGGATGGAGAGTGTCTCTTGTGTGGCTATCCATGTCCTTTAGCCCCACAGCCCATCCAAGTGGAAAATAATCCCCCAATTTCATTTTTGAACTTAAATTGTTTATAATCTCAGTCATCATAAAAGCATGCAGCTTATAATATAGCAGATATTGATGAAGCGGCAAGCAGCATGAGATAAGATAGCAATAATAATGAACCCAAGAAAACAAAAGCAGATGAGCAAAAAAAAAAAAAGTTTTAGAGATAGAGAGAGAAAGGAAGAGGAGACCATGCTGGAGTCAGGGATTGTGCAGTGGCATCAAAGCTCAGGGGGGATGAATTTCACAAGATCAAGGTCCACCCCCTCATGTGAATCCTATCAACTTGGCAAAATGTGGGTCCTACTTCACATACAACCCGCACATACTACCATGTTTATGCAAGAATTTCAAATGCTTTTTACTTGTTTTCTTACAATTTTATGAAAAAAAAAATATAATAACTTTTTCTTTTCAACTTTTTGTCTATTTTAAATTAAAACAATTGTGCATTTAATTGATATATATATATAAAATAAAAAAAATATTCTAGATTGAAATTACACTTATAATTATGTCATCTAAACAAATGCAAAAATCATAATGACAATCTAATACAATAATAATATCATAAATCATAATTTAAAATTATGATGTAAATAAATTGGTCATTCAAAAATTAAATAATATTAACAATTATGTCCATCATATTTTTTAAATTATAATAATTATTTATTTTTTAATATAAACAACAACATCGATAGAGGGAGGTGTAGTTAACCTTTTCTGAAAAATAAAACCACCTCCTCTCTCTTAAATGAATCTTCCTAGTTGCTTACATCCCATTTTGAGTTGACCCACCATACCCACAAATCTGCATATCTCCCCACATACAAACTCCAAATTATGATTATAATTATATAAGTCATGATTTTAAATCTGGCCAACTAAATATTTTCCTCAATTTGTCACAATAAAATAATACACTCACTTTGGATAACTTCTTCCTATATATATTCCCCCTACAAACAACCTCAATTCAGTATTCTCACACTCCTCTCTTAATAGTCAAAACAACCAAAACCAAATCCCTCTCTCTCTCTCTCATAGGAAGCAACAGAAATGGATGGAGGTAGTTGCACAGACGAAAGCACCACAACTGACTCAGTTTCTATAACTCTTTCACCGGCCAAAACTTTCTCGCCGTTCACGACTGCAGCTACGACGACAAAGTCGCAACCGCCGCCGAATAGTCTCTGCCGTGTCGGCAGCGGCACCAGTACCATCGTGGACTCCGATTGTGGCGTCGAAGCCGAATCCCGAAAGCTTCCATCGTCCAAATACAAAGGTGTTGTTCCTCAACCCAATGGCCGTTGGGGAGCTCAGATTTACGAGAAGCACCAGCGTGTGTGGCTAGGCACATTCAACGAAGAGGACGAAGCCGCCAGGGCCTACGACATCGCCGCGCAAAGGTTCCGCGGCAAAGACGCAGTCACCAACTTCAAGCCACTCGCCGCCACCGAAGACGACGACATGGAAGCCGCCTTCCTCAACTCGCATTCCAAATCCGAGATCGTCGACATGCTCCGTAAACACACCTACAATGACGAGCTCGAACAGAGCAAACGCCAGTTTGGCAGCAAGGGGAATCGGATCAACGACGAAAAATCAGCCGCCGGAGGGTCATTCGGGTCGGGCGGGTCCTCCGATCGGGTCAGGAAAGCGCGTGAGCAGCTTTTCGAAAAAGCAGTGACACCGAGCGACGTCGGAAAGCTGAACCGATTGGTGATACCGAAACAGCACGCGGAAAAGCACTTTCCGCTGCAGAGCGGAAGCGCTTCCAGCGCGAAGGGAGTGCTTTTGAATTTCGAGGACGTTGGAGGGAAAGTATGGCGGTTTCGGTACTCTTACTGGAATAGTAGCCAGAGCTACGTTCTGACCAAAGGGTGGAGTCGGTTCGTGAAGGAGAAGAACCTGAAAGCCGGAGATACGGTTAGTTTTCACAGGTCGACCGGACCGGATAATCAGCTTTACATTGACTGGAAAGTGAGAGATGATGGTGGGGTAGGGGTGTTGAGCCCGGTTGGACCGGTGGTGGAGCCGGTTCAGATGGTACGGTTGTTTGGAGTCAACATTTTGAAAATACCTGGGTCTTTGGCCGTGGACGGCGGTGGGATTGGTGGTGGATGCAACGGGAAGAGGAGGGAGATGGAGCTTTTTACGTTAGAGTGCAGTAAGAAGCCTAAGATTATTGGAGCTTTGTAACATTTGCCCTTTTTTTTTTTATTTTTTTTTTTACTTATGAGTTTTGAGATTTTGGGACTCATGAAAGAAAAGAATGGGAAGTGGTGGTGTAGCTGCAACTTGCAAAAGATGAATTGTATATTATTAGACAAAAGAAAAAGAAGCTGAAATTAGGTGCAACAAATTTGTAAAAGGAAAAAAAAAAGTGTTAAAAAAGAATGAAGCATAACTGTTTATTTGTTTTTCATATTATGTATGTGGTGTACTCCATGATTCAGTAGCAGGGATGGACATATGGATTTCCCAAAATATCTCAACGTTTTATTTTTAGAATTGATAAAGTTATTATCTAACTCAAAATTTAAATTTTGGTGTGTAATTAGTACTTTTGACATTTTTATTCAACTTGAAGTGGGATTGTGTTTGAATAAATTGATAATTTGAAAATATTTACTTGTAAAAGAAGATTGTGAATGAAGATGAAAATGGAATAAGAAAAGGAGAGTGGGAACAAGTTGATTAAAAGACATTTGTCGAACAAAGAAGTTGGGGGGGATTGTGTTCGGTTCACTGTATCTGTCTGTGTATGCCCCGATACCGTCTTTTCCTTCTCATGTTAATCTTGAAAACCAAAGTACGTCGCTTTTGGAAGAGTCAACTTCCATCAAGCTTAGGATAGGATTTGCATCCCTTGGATTTCTCAAAAAGATTGATGGGGTGTAAATTTAAACAACACATAAATATAAATAAAAAATTATATAACTGATAACTCAAAATAAATTTTTTTTATCTCTTTTAAATTTATTTTATCAATTGTTAGAGACGTGACTTGTCCTCCACCTATCGACAAATCCCATTTTGTTTTCACTTATGGTTTTCAGAGAAAAATCAACATACGTACAAAACTTGTAATGTTGATAAAATAATTTCATATTTTTCATATTAAGTTGTAAATTTTCACAATTTTATCAAAATATTTATAATTCTGTTATAACACGGAGATTATGAATGCCGAACAAATGTTAAAATCAAGTTTGTCTAAACAAAGTCCGTCACCAAAACCAAATTAAAAAAAAAAAGAAAGAAAGATTAAGAAACATGATTTTTTAAAGATTAAATTGTGAGACTTTGTATTTTTATGGACTGATTTGTCAATTTATTCAATAAAAAAATATCTTCTTAATTATATGATCCACATAATTATAATGTTAAAATTTCCCTTTAATTCTATAAGATTTCTTCGTACAACATAGAGAAAAAGAAATAAATTAATTATAACCTTTAACAAAAATTTACGAAAAGATTTTTGCCTAGTATTTTGCTTTTCTATCTTCACACAAATTCTTTCATAAGTAAGAGACTTTCACATTATGCAAATCTTTATTAAATATTGCAATCAATTCCTTCATTTTTTTTCCTGCTTTATATAAAGAAATTTTACAAAATAAAAAATAAAATTTTCTTTAAGATTTTATATTGAGGTAAAAGAGAAAATTGAAAATGATAGGATATAATCATTGTTAAATTACTGCTAATTCAAAAGCACGTATCATAAATGTAATAAAATCCATTGAATTTGGATAAAAAATTAATATATATGGGTAAAGGGTTAACGATTCAAATCAAATTACTTCTTTGTGACACTTTAAACCACAGATAAATAAGTTAAAACTAGGATCATATAATATGGATAAAGTATATTTCATTTCAATTTAAAATAAAGAGAACCAAAAGAGGATAAATGAAAAAAGAAAGTTTAAATGATTTTATCTTATTTTTTTTTATATGTCATGTATGAGTGGAATAAATACGAAGACTATGAGAGAAAAAAAAAAGGAAATATGTATACTATCAATTACCAATATATAGGCATATTTCTTCACTAGGATGATATTTTGAGGATGATAACAGTGTAAAAGAAAAAAAAATCACAAGCTCAATGTTAATCTTCCTTATACTTCATTCCTCCGATTCAACTTCCTAAAAGCTTAAAAAGCAATTGCACGTAAGAATGACAACGGGTCGAATTTGGATAGATATGACAATATCCATACACATACTTGTTGGAAAATTCTTTACCTATACTCTACCTGTACCCACGAATATTGTAACGGGGTTCAGGTATGGGTTTGTACCTGTGGATATGAGTGTATTCGTGGGTATACCTATCAGAATTTAAAAAATATATATGTATACATAAAAGAAAATGAAATAAATTACGGTTTGACCTTATGAACTTTTCACTAACTTTAAATAGATCTTTATTAAAAATATGAAATTATATTATGACCCCAACGAAAATACTAAAATTTCACTTCATTCCCTTAGTTAACTTTTTTTTTAGGTATTACTTATAATGCTTATATAAAAAAATAAAATTTTTATTTAAACGGATAAATGAGTACAGGTATGGATATTTTCTCATACCCGCACCCGTACTTGTTACGGATATGATTTTCATACCCATACCTGCCCACGAACATCTTGTCTTATACTCATACCCGCCTCTATTACGGGCAGATATTCACAAGTAAACAGGTACGCAGGTAAAATTGTCATCTCTAATTGCATGCAAGGTTAGTTTAGCTAATCATGCATTTATAAACAAGCTACAAAATGAGAGTTAATAGTGAGAAACTTATGTAATATATTGGAGATTTTGTGTAGATGAATCTTATTATGTAATTTTTATTATCATGTCATTAAAAATCAAACATGTTTATTGTCAATAAAAAATCCGTGTCTTCTTTAATGTGCATCATTTTTATTAATTAAAAATGTAAAATGCTTTATAATGGATTAAATTTAAATTCTCATACCTATATAACAATTTTGAAAAAAAAAAAAAACTATTAGCATAGAAGCAAAATTGTTATGAGTACTTGAGTTTCGTTTATTTTGTTAGAAAATATTTTTCATAAGAAAATCTTATTTACTTGTATATAAGTAAAAAAAAAATTATACATATTAGTTATATGTTTTGTGATTAACAAAATAATGTATAATATTATAATAGTGGGGGAAAACAAATATCTTTTTTAAAGCATTAGATATTATTTTTTACCACACTCTTCACATATAATATTGAATAAACAGAATATTTTATAAGATTTTAATATTTTGTAACTATAAATACAAATATTTGAAATTATTCCTGCAACAAAACGAATGACCCTTGATTAATTTCTAACTATAATGCTTATTTCTTGAGATACTATGATCTATCTAGAGTAAGTAGAATTTTCAAGTGCTCTCATTATTTGTGTTGTTATTTCATGTGAATATAACAATAATATATATCTAGTGTACATTTGTCATTGGAAAAAAAAAATGGATTCAAAGTTTGACAGAATCCAATGTTTCTAAATGAACTAGCTTCAAAACCCATCTGCAAAAGACATCATTTTCTAATATTATGATAGTAGTAAGCTTCTTTTAATTGCTGATTAAAAATAAAAAAAGTCAACACTACTTGCTTATTTTGCATAGCAGAGATTGTTGAGATTATGTAGATCTGTGGGTAAATTTATAATATTACCCCATGTTTCATCTAAAAATATTTCAAGCCCTAGCCATATGGTCAAGTCATATATCAACAACCACAAATTACAAAACTTAATATAATATCATCACACGTTACATTAAATGATTATTATATAATATAATAGAGCTATACATGCTTGTTGTTAAGCTTCAAAGCCCTAATCGGCTGAACTTTTAGTTGTATAGTTCATCCATGTTTGACTTGCTTCTAATCATGTTCAATTTTGGTTCTTCTAGTATTTGTTGCTCTTCAGCCAAACTTTTAATTAACTAAATTTTTAATAGAGAAATGTTAACCATACATTATTTGCACTCACAAATTTTTCACATCATCTGAATTTTTTGCAGGCCTCTATAATACAGTAATTATTTCAAAATTACAATGGTTAAAATGTATTATGTGATGCATTTGTGTTTAAAATACATGTGTAATTAGTATTTTTGTTTTTAGTATATAGTTTCATTAATCTCCACCCCACAAGATAATTATGAAAAATAAACAAGTAATATTATTCTTAAACTCAAATGCTTAACTATTTTTAGCCTTGCAGTCAAGAACATTGCATTTGACATTTAGATAGAATTAATAATAGTTGTTGATGCTTACAAACTGCTTACTAACCAATATGGAAAATCAAGTTGATAAAATAAGTTAGACAATGCTGTAGTGAATTAAGTTCCATATAAACAAAAGTCTAGTCAAAGTAGCCATAAATTATATTAAATAATCATTAAATTTTATTTCCAGATCAAGGTATATGAAGCCAGCTACCTATAAATCTATAATCAATGTTGACAATTAATGTTTCGGAGTTTATATCGCATGTTATTATATCATATATGTGCGGTTCAACATCCATTTCGTAGTTCATCCAATTTTTTTAGAGGTTAGTTGACTTTCAAATTATTCAAAAAAAAATTGAAAAAAATTGTTAATAAGCGTGTGAGATACTCTATTAGTTTTGGTGGAATTTACGTTATAATATAATGATTAACGTGCATGAATTTTACTAAATTACTATTTTGATCTCTAATAAATAAGATCGATATTAATTTATTGCTATACAATTTATCTCTAACACATATTTAATATTCCTTATTGTAGTTTTTAGGTTAAATTATATTTCTAATCCCCATCCTTTCTTCCGATTTGTAATTTCATCTTTATTTTTTTTTAATTAGATATTTAAAATTTATTTTCATTTATAGGTAACTCCTAGCATACATTAATTTGGAAATATTTAGCTTTCTAACATGACTAACATTTATAAACTAATACAATTATATCATGATATAACAATAATAAACTATTTATTAAAATGCCAAATTAAAAAAATATTCAGAAAAATACAATAGAATTAAATTTAGTAGAATTGAAATCAAGATTTTTGATTTTATTAATAACTTTCTTTATTAGACTTCTACTTTCTTCATTTTTATATTATAATATAAGTATACAAATTGAAAAAATATTTATTATATTAGATAATTATAGATGAAAATCTCTTATTAGAGAGTTAATTATAAATCAAATTAAACTATAAGAATTTAATTATAAAAAATACAAAGATAAAAATATAAATCGAAACAAATTATAAAGATAAGGATGAAAAAAACTTAATCTAACCTAGCTTTTGTCCTTGGTCATTGACTGAATTATTGAGGCATCACCCTTTTTTTTAACCTGAGCATCATTTTTGTTTATATGAAGCAACCCTTTAGTCATGCGACATGTTGTCACTCTAAATATAATTTAAATAGTACCATCTAAGTAAGAAATATTGGATCAGAGTTTTAATAGAATGATATTGTTTATATGGGAACACATTTTTTGTGAGAGCGTGTCTCCATGATTAAAAATAGAGTTTCATATGAATAAAAAAAAAAAGATAACAAATTGGGAAAATAGCACTTTACACTAGTAATTCTATCAACTAGAATAAGAACAGAAGATAATGAAAAAAATTAATCAAATAACAATTCAATTAATTATTCATATATTTATAAGTATAGTCTCTGAGTTTTCCTGGAAACTTCCACCGGATGTCACGGGTTTGTGAATACGTTAGCATATGACTTTCATTTCCATATGTTGTTGTTTTATTATTGTTTAATCTTTTAGTTCATCACATGCCACATGCAATTCAACACTTGATCTTAATATATACTATTGTTATTATTATTATTATTTTTAGTTTTGGATATCTTAATAATAGTAGTAATTACAATTAATCTCCAATGGTGATACAAATTAATATAATATTTATAACATTTCAAGTATTTTTCAAGTGCCATTCACAGTAATTTAAGACTTAAACCATAGAATTTAGGATAGAATGTTTGAAGTCTCATAAATCATAATTTTCAATTCCCTTATAAATTTAACTTTATTAAATTAAAAAGATACTAAGTTACTTCAGTAGATAAAAAAATTTATTTAAATTTCTAATCTTCTAAAAAGATATTTATCTGGTAGTTATACACGTAAACATGACAGATTAAGAAAAAAGGGAATAAGCTTATGATATCTTGATTAAATAATGAATTTTTTATATCTACATAGGAGAGATTCGAATTTATGTATGTATTTAGGGATAACAATTCTCCTTAAACTGTCCCATGGAACGTGGGGATGGGAAAACTTTTTGTCGGATGAGGATGGGATAAAAGTTTGTGCTATTTCAAATGTTGCGCCATGTTTTGCTCTAAAATTTAAAAAATATTATTTTATTTTTATTTTATAACATGTAATACATTTTAAATAAAAATATTTAAATATTTTTAATTTATATGTTTATAAATTTATCATATTTTATATACATCAAATATCTTAGATAATTACATAATGAAAAAGCATCTTAATTTGAGATAAAAAATTTAAAATAATTGTTGATTATATAAAAATTTAAAATTTTATTTATTCATATTTGAGATTATTTAGTGGTTATGTATAAATTTGTGACACTTAATTTTAAGATTTCTATTTTTCATAATTTTTTCATTTTTCAAATCATATCTTGAAAGTCTTCATAAAACTTTGTTATCTTATGAGACATTAGGATGAGATGGATTTTGTCCTTAATAATAAAGTATATGACAAAATAAATTTTATCTCCGATAATAGGAAATAGAATAAGAGTCCACTGCCATCCTTACAAATCTCAGCTTGGCATAAAAAAAAAGTTTAAATGGGAGGATATGTTTAAATTAAATCCCTATATTAATCCCTTTATAAGGTTTTAAAAAGCAATTTTCGTAACAAAAATGGCAATTTTGAACTCATGTGAAGTAGCTGAGTACTGAGTAGTATAAATTAATTAACTTTAAACCATCGTCTGGAATTAAAAAAAAAAACAATTCATTTAAAATTGAATTTGTGATTACCGAGAAATATAAGATGATATTGCCATAGGCCCAACAAAAAGGCCATTCGATTGGATTTTCAGAAACACTTACCTTTCGATTTTGGGCTTTAAAATACTCCTTTTTATTCACTTAAAAAGAAAACCACTTGGGCTTTGAAACAGTCCATATCGAAATTTTCCTTTTATCTATAGCTATTTTTAATCATGATGGAAAAAAAAAATATTCTTGATGGCCAGTCAGAAAAAATATATGATAGCCAAATTTTTTTTTTCAATCATGAATCCAAGATTTTCTATAAATACAATACTAATATAGGTCGAAGTTTGAGGAAGCTAACAATGGTTTTTTTTTTTTTTTTTTTGGCTCAAGTACCAATAGTTTGCCAAATTTTCCATTGGCGTAGTAGTTTTTTAATTATGCAAGATATTTATTTAAGTTAAAATTTTCAAAATATAGTATTTATATAGTAGGAATAAAAATGAGAGAAAGAACCTTACCACAAAAAGAGGTATAGAAATATATAGAAAAATATTTTTGTGGGGAAGGATTGAAAATCAAATTAGCATCACTCCAAATCCCCCTCAAATCTATTAATGAAGCGTTTGGTTGAACAATTTTAAGGGATGAGTAATGGAATTAAAAAAATTAATTTTATTATTGATTGTTTGGTCTATATGTGGTAGAATCTATTATCATTATTTAACTTTAATGGATTCTCCTAATTTAAAGCCCTTCATCTCACTAATTATAAATGAAAAACACTTTTCTCCTTTTTCCTTCTTTTATCTCACGGACTCTCACCGCTACTTACCATCATTGATCACTACTCACTATCACCTTCCGTCGTTGATTACCACCTATCACCACCTTCTGTCATTGACCATCAATAGCCACTCTTTTATGCTTATCTTTGTTAACTACCACCCACCATTATTTACAACCATTAACCACCACCTACTATCACTTATAACCGCCAACTACCTTCCCTCACCACTTACCATCACCTTTTATCATTCACCATCACTTTCTGCCCTTTACAACCACTAATCACTGCACATCACCACCTATAATCATTGACCATTATCATTATCACCTTTAGTCATTGATCACCGCTTTCACTACCATCATTGAGTATCACTCACCACTAATTGCTGTTATTGACCACTGCCTACCATCAACCCACCACCCATCATCATTAACTTCTACCCACCACCTATCATCGTTAACTTCTGCCCACTATTGTTGATCACCGCCTATCATTGTTAACCATTGCTCACTGCCTATCACTATTAACCATTGCTTATCATTATCTACTGTCATTGACCACCGTGCACCACGACCTACCGCCATTGACTACATCGATCATTATTTATCACCACCCAACCAAATAATAAAAAAGAGAATTTATATAATATGATTCCATTCCTTAACTGAACTAAACAAACCAAAAATTAACAATTATAGTTACTATTGATCCTTCTTATTTGATTCAGTTCCTTTCACATTTCTATATGTTGAACCAAATGTCCTTTGAGGAGTTATTGAATTTTAAAACTCTAGTGAAGTGTAAAAGAACAAATGAAGAGGGTTGCATTTTTATTTCATAACTTTTACACGAGTTTCATTTTTGTTTCTTAAGAATTATTTTGAACAAGTTTGTCCTAACATTTTTGGAAACCACTCACTCATGATACTAATTCTATTTAGTTTACTAATAGAAATTCCCACCTACACACAACCCGATGTGACATTCTAATTGATAGAAAATAAATTGGGCGTCAAGTTTATCACTTGTTTCAATTTAATACTATAAGTTTTATTTAGCTCAATTTTATCTCTTATCTTTTTAAAATATCGATTTTTATCCTAATTGAAATCGGTGTTTTTTTTTATAATGATATTATGATTTAAACAAATATTTTTGAGAATATAAGAAATAAAAAATTTTCATAATTAGAAAAATTATACTCCTTAGTCAAAGTATAATATATTTGAATCTTTTTCCTAAGCCAAAGTATGTCAATCCCTATGTTACAAGGCTGACACCAATTTGCAAGGTTCCAAAAACATCTCTTTCTCCAAAATAACAAAATTTTTCATGTTTGCAATGTTAAATGCTAAACTTGAAAGTCCATGGCAATCGATGTCTTAGCAACTTCATTAAAAGGAGAGCAATAACCAAACTGAACCAAATAAAACTTATAGAACCAAATTGAAACAAGTGACAAACTTAAAGGATAAAAAATATATTTTGGTGTCAGTGATTTTCCACATCATAAATTAATTAATTTCATATCAGAAATTATTTTTGTCACATTTGATTTTTCTATTTGAAATTGTATGGAGTTATACAAGGGTCCAACATTGTACAAGTTTAAGAAGTTAAAGGATAAAATTGAACTAAATAAAACTTATAGGATTAAATTGAAACAAGAGGCAAACTTATGGAACCAAAAATGTATTATAGCCTACATTTTTTGTGAGATGTCATCTTCTTCTTTCTCAAAACCCTAAGGCTATTAGAGTAAGCACATGTGAGAAAATATGAATTATTTCAATATTTAAGGGTGCCTAATTAATTTTATATATGTGAGTTAAGACGTAACTGTTAGTCGAATATAGGTGCCATAAAGTCAATTTGATTAGGCTCTATTGCATCTATGACTAAGCGGTCTATGGATTTGGATAATAAAGGTTGAATATTCATCTTATA